>JANJGK010000009.1:2960996-3046815 GCA_039081455.1 Macrobrachium rosenbergii
ATAGCTTTTTAAAAGATCCAAGGAAAAGATGCACAATCGTTATGTTGATGTTTTATAATGCAAATTTAATATGTGAATATAGAGTACAGTATAATGTAGGCTATGCTACCATGTATGTATACAATATACCATAGTGTACGCTAAGCCTTGTTTGTTATTCAATTTCTCTTTATACGGAATTATCAGAAGTCAATCTGCATTTAATCTGCAGAATTAGCTGACACTAATCTCAATTAGAGCTAGAAGATTGTTTGAGTTGCTGAATATAAATATACAAGTGCCTGTAATAGTAAAATCACCTCCTCCCTGGACAATGAATAAAATGAGAATTTGCACACACCAAGTATTTATCAAAAAGTAACTCATATACACCAGAACACCATAGACAGCATACAATAGAGCATATAAACTGAAAAGGTCCACATCATGCAATATATACAGATGGATCTAAATCAGAACAGGGAGTAGGATATGCTGCAGTGTCCCAAGACAAAACTTATCAGTTCTCTCTTTCTAATAATGCTTCCATGTTTACAGCAGAATTGTACGGAATTGCATCAGCTATAAAAATAATTAAAGAATCATCATTCAATAATTTTGTGATTTTCAGTGATTCAAGAAGCGCTATAGAAGTTATTCAAAGTTACAAATCAAATAATAATATAGTACAACAAATTAAATTATATCTCCATAAATTATATAATAATGGAAAAAATGTAGAAATATGTTGGATCCCTGCGCATGTAGGGATCAAAGGAAATGAAGAAGCAGACAAAGCAGCTAAAGCAGCAACTCACATGACAAGATCAAATGTGAATATCCCTGTTACTGATTATGCAACTCACATAAAAATGGGTATCATAAATAAATGGCAATATATATGGGATGAAGAACCTGAAAGTAATACATTGAAAGAAATAAGTCCTAATGTTAAAAAATGGAGTTCATCATATCAGAGAGAGAGACACGCACAAGTAATTTTAACACGCCTCAGAATAGGCCATACTCGTGTGACACATGGGCACTTAATGAGCAGCCCACATGGCCCGGCTCCCGAGTGCTCAGAATGCAGAGTAATAATTACGGTCAGACATGTGTTATGTGAATGTCCAAAGTATGACCGACAACGAATGTCTACTTTTGGAAATAGATCAATGAAAGAAATTTTGTCAGAATCTTTTACATTTTCAATCGTTCCAGTTTTGATGTTCTTGAAGAACTGTAATTTAATTAATAAAATATAAAGATAAGTAAATAATAAAAGCACGAAAACCCTTTTAACATTTGTTGAATTTAAAAAGGGGAAAATTTTAAAATTTGTTTAATTTATATTCTGAATTTTAATATACCCTTTTAGTATGTATGTAAGGAAGTCTGAGTAAATGTATTTATTGTATGTGTGTGTTTCAGTATGAGAGGATATGCCTATGTGCAATTTTTAATTTCATTTTAATTCATTCATAATTGTACTGAATGATTGATTGGGTCCTAGCGCTTGACCTCAGGCCAGAACCTAGTATATTTTAATCAAATCCTTCGGGCCAGCCCTATGAGAGCTGAAAGGCAGCTCAGTGGTCTGGTTAAACTACTTTAATAATAATAATAATAGCTGACACTAATAATTACTGTACCATATATATATATATAGAGTATACTGTATAGTGTAGGCTAGGCTACCATATATGTATAGATGGTACTGATTACCCTAGTGTAGGTTAGGCAACATTCGAGATCTAATTTTTTCAACAAACGATGGTTGTTTTTGGAACCTAACCACATCACAGTGGGGCAATACCTGTATCCCGATCTGGTCTGGAGAGTACTCTCCCTGGCCCAGTTTGTGAACAGTGCGAGAGAAAGGGCCAAGGCACCCAGGTGTCTCAGCTCTTCCTGCCAGCACTACAAGCGCTCCCCGAGTGCTTACCAGTGCTCGATTGGGTTCCCAGCCTGGTGTCCCGATCCTATCGGTTGAACACCAGAAGAAGCAGGGAAGAGATTCTTTTTGGGAGTCCTGCGGGACTTCTAAGGGACTGACATTCTTCTGGGAGACAAGTTTTTCTCGTTGGCTGTTCCTGCCCTCAGGTGGGAACCGATTTGCATTTTCCTGTGGGGTCTGGCATTTTGGGGGCCGCGAGAGCGCACTCGAGGCCCACTCATTGCCAGTCTTAGAAGTCTGCGTCTAAGACTGGTTCTGTGCCTGGCTCTTTTCAATTTCTTAGGAAACTGGAAGCAGCCGCTCCTGATTTTTGGGAGTCTTGTAGGTAGCTCGAATTCTATGAATCACGAGCACTCTCTTGACAAGAGGCACAGGATGAGAGAAAGTGCTGAGACACCCAGGTGTCTCAGTGCCGAGACGCCAGGTGTCTCAACACTGCCCACCAGCTGCTTTGGTTGCTTGGCCGGGTTTCATCCTTGTGTCTTGAATCTTAGGTTTCAAGCATGCAGGGATAACAGACAGAATTCCCCTTTAAACCTTCTTCTCAAAGGGCCTTGGCCTCAAAGTAATTTAGAGTTTGGGAAACTAAGGCTAGTTCATGCCAGACGAGTTCCGCCTTGTTCAGTTCTGATTGTGTTTGTGCGATCGGCTCGGCTCGGCTTCCTTGCTCCGCCCACCTCCTGGTCGCGTCTGCGAGACTGGCTCGGCTTGACTCGCCCCGCCTGCCTCCCAGCCCACCGCATACCACCCAGTCTGGATTGCGTTCGCGTGATCGGCTTAGTTCGGTGCGGCTTGGCTCTGCCCCGTTCGGTTTTTCCGAATCGGGTTCTTGGCTCTGTTCGAATGAACTTTCTGCTCTTCCCAGGAAAGCATTTTGCCATGGCACAAGCGCTCTCTTCCCCCATGTGGCAATAATCTCTTTCGGTTGACTATCGCTCACAGTCCACCTCTCCTGCTGGTCTTACGGGCAGGACAGGTAGGGGTACTCTTTCTCCTCACCTGTCCTCTTTTCTTATCAGTTGTTCCGAGAGGTGTGAGACAGACAGGGAGAGCTCCGATGAATTTGTCTTCAGAGTTTGGCTGCCTGGTGTGCTTTGGGTGTTGGTCCCCCAATTGTCTTGTAGTACAACCAGGTAGTCGAGGATGGTTTCTTGAGATCTGTCAAGGTCTCCCTCCAAGGAGAGAGGTACAGGAGTTTCACGCTTCAAAAGCAGCGGGGGTCTTCCTCAGAGAACTTTGTGCTGATTGGTCAGCGCAAGGATCCCCGGGACAGGACCGTGGCTCCCCCAATGAATAATCTTCATCACTCGCAATCCTTGTAGTTTCGGGAGCCGCTGCGGTCCTTGCTTGCAAGAGCGTTCTTGACCAGGTGAATACTTTTCTTTTGACAAGGAGTTCATTCAGGTCGAGACACCAAGCTTCTCCCCTGCCTCGACAGAGTACGAATTCTTGCCTCGGAGGGTCTTGCCGACTGCAAATTGTTCTGACTGTGCTTCACCTGGACTGTGTTCTTTCTCTGCTTCTCCTTGCCATGAAGGGTGTTCCCTTCCGCAACAAGAGGCGGTGATCTTGAAGGGCACTGGCTGGTTTCCTCCAGGCAGTCTCTTGATGGATCCACAATCCTTCACTTTTAGGCTTTCTCTCCTCAGTTACGACCATATGTGGAAAGGACCCTGCCTTTTGGAGACTGGTCTTATACCAGACGGCAATCTGTGGACAATTGTGGTGCTAAGAAGAAGGACTGTCCTAATTCAGATCTCCGGTTTCGCAAGTCCCAAGTTGGCTTGACCCTTAGGAACGAACCTTTTCTTGGTTCTGCCTTTCTCTTTCAGAGATTTGCCAGATACCGCGGTAATCAAGCCTTGTCCTTTGGACAATGGCCAAGACCTTTGGGTCTTAGTCATCTTGGCTTGACCTTGAGTTCAAGCCAGCCCCCCGTCAGCTCTTAAGAAGTTCCAGGCTTCGGAAGAAGATTGCGGAACACGTAGCCCTCTTCTTCCCTTCTGGGAGAGTGCGCATAACTGTGTATCTTTCCACCGTCTTTTCCATAATAGTAGCATCTCGCCTAAGGTGTTGGTTCTGAAAGTGAGATGGATACCGAGAGTGACTGGCCTCTCTTCCTCCTCCTTCCCCGTCCTCCTACTTCTCCTTCGGGATGAGAATAGGACTCAAACCAATACTTGCTGGATCTGGCGTCTGATGCAGTATGACCACACATGGAGCACCCATTCTATTTCTCTTCTAGAATCATAGAAGCAATTCCGCTCCTGCCTCTAGCAAGGGGAGGAAGGAGAGACTGGCAATAAGGGAAACCTTATCTCGGGTTTTCCTTACTGCCTCCGACTCTAAGATTCTTCCAGCCTATTTCGTATGAGTTACGTTTCCTCACTCATGCGAAAAGGTCCAGTTTCTGACATTTGATCTTGCAGTTCCTACACTCTGATCAGTATGTCAGAGGCACACGGTACTCCTCCTCTCTCTTTCGACCAGGAGTAGCCCAGATGTGCAGTTCAAGAGACTCACTCAGATCCCTCCCTCCAGCCAGTGAGTCTTCCTAATGTAAAGGACCGATGGTTTGTATATCGTGTTGGAACAAATCACAATTTTTGAAAGTAAATTGTATTTTATGCCCGCCTCATGCCACCCCTCAATCTGAACCTGGACCGAAAGTCAAATTGGAATGTTTACATCCGGGCAGGTGGGTATTCCCGCCTACCTGACGGTAGTTACTACCCAACCACCTTGTTCAAGAGTTTAATGGCTGTGTTCATCTTCACCGTAAGTAATTCCTCACTCCACAAACACAGTTGTAGGCACACTACACTATTTGCTCACTCCACAAACACAGTTGCAGGCACACTACACTATTTGCTCACTCCACAAACACAGTTGTAGGCACACTACACTATTCGCTCACTCCACAAACACAGTTGTAGGCACACTACACTATTTGCTCACTCCACAAACACAGTTGTAGGCACACTACACTATTCGCTCACTCCACAAACACAGTTGTAGGCACACTACACTATTCGCTCACTTCACAAACAGTTGTGGGCAGATTGCCCACAACTGTGTTTGTGGAGTGAGTGCTTAGGAACCAGGTAGGAACCTGGCACAGGCTCTTGCTCTTCAGGAGCTGCTTTTTGATAAACCTGGAAAAATGAGCAGTTTATCTGCTTACAGAAGCAGAGAATTAGGATTTTCTCAAAATTCTATTGGTCTGTATCCCCTAAGACTTGTCTGTTTGTTTATGTTCCCCCCTTTATTCCCTTTGATTTTTTATAATCTTTGCTTCTGTAAGTGGATAAACTGTTAATTTTTTCATTGTTTTTCATGATCCAATAAATATTTGATAGATCTGTGTGCTGATCTTGACTTTACGTAATGCAGTGAATTTGGACCCCTAAACAGTAGGATTACCAAACTTTCTATATGCTGTATTCATCTGGAAACTGGTTGGCTAATCTGTTTGTTACTGTTACAATGTGCTCCATGACTTCATCATCAAAAATATTAGTGAAACAAACTCCTCAGGGTTACCGATGATTATTAGTCAGTCTATGTTAGAGGCTTCTGAGCTGCTACTCTAAGTCTTGTAATCATTGTCATTCTCTGCGATGAGTAGTGATAATACCTCATCAGGCAAAGGATTTTCCTTTCACTTTGGAACGCTCATTTTGGGGGATAAATGGGACGAAAGCTAAAAGAAATCAGTCATTTATCAACAAACACCTGAATCGCCAGGTTGATGTCCTCTGTCAGACTGCCTTTTCATGACAAAAAAGTTGCCATTTACCCCTAACTTAGTTCATAGTGTTATCAAATGATGTTCTTACAATTTGTATAGGAGTGGAGTACATTTCTGAGCTTGATCAGTGGGGCACCAGCGTTGAAAGAGGGAGAACGTGTTACTCCGTTGAAGGCAGTTTGATGTGGGATGCGGGTGACCGAGATATGCCGTTGGTGACGCTTAACAAGTTAAGGGAGAACCATAGTCACATAAAAACATCAAATATTAAATGATTATGAATTAATTTTTCCACACAAACAAACCATTTTACTTCAGTGGCCTGAGTGAGACTTGAACTGGGGACTTACAGATAGGCTGTACCGTATATTCTCGTGTAATGTTCGATTTTTGGCCACCTATTTCCAAGCCTGAAAATCAGGGGTCGAACATCACGAGAGTTACACATTTGAAACTATAAATGTTTGGGACCTGCCCAGGCTCAGATTCAGTAGTGTATGATTGCCTAACAGCAGAAAACAACAAGACTAATTTCGTCCCTGTAAAAATAAAGAAAATGTTGTTACAGTGATATTTTTACATGTATTATTATTATTATTATTATTATTATTATTATTATTATTATTATTATTATTATTACTGTATTTTGTTTCAGTAATTCTGTAAATTTGACTTAATTCACATAAACATTACCAATCTCTGTTTTCATCAGCACCCGTTATTGTACATAGCAAGGATTGTTTGAAGGTTTTCGAAAAGAAGGTACGAAATCTTATTATACTACAAACATTTATTATAACTTCAAGAATGTACAGTGATGAGAACTTTAGAGAAAGATAAGGAACCCAGTAAGAAAGTTACACGACTCAGGCCAGCAAAACTCTCTTTTCTCTACTTTAATTATTGGTATTATTTATGATTTGCAGGTTACCAGCTGTGCTGAAGGTATTTCCATATGCAAAGACCAAGGGTTTGTATGTTAGGAAAAATACAAATTACTTTAAACTTTGTCATTTTACATATTTTATAGACTTACAAATGTAAAATTGACCTTGAAATGAGAGAATCTTAGCTTAACTAGGCCTAAGGCTAGCATGACCAATTGTAGTGTTTTGATCCCAAAACTAGCCTAGACCTACATAAACTTAGCCTAGCCTGGACAATATTTTCCAGAATCAAGACTTGAACATTACAAGGGGTATGGGCTGAAATCATTATTTCTGGGGAAAAAAAAGTGGTATGCTGGTTGCTTTAGTCTCCGGGGCATTGTATATTGATTTTACTGAGAAAAGCATTGCCTCTATATTAATGTAAACCCAAGACATTTCCTGTATGTAAAGTATATAATGATTAGTTTCTTTATCTTGCAGATAATTCATGATGCACCAAATGCAGAGGTCCTCGGAAAGTGAAGTTTAAGTAATCATAAAAAAGGAAGTGCATTTCTTGGTCTTGTTGGGATGTGTTAGGATCACTGTCCATTTTATTTTTCTGTAAGTATTGAAAAGATTATTTGTACATTTATGAGTACTGTCGTTCATGTACAGTATGGTTAAAAGTTTAACTCCTGAGGTAAGGAACATTCTAACTGTTTAGGCTTAGCTCTCTTGGCATCAGAATTGAAAAAACAAATCATTTGTTCCCACAAGGATACGAACCTTTGTCTGTTATATGGGAGTACAGGCAGTCCATGAGTTACGACAGATATCCGTTTCTACAGTTGTAGGTCAAAATCCGGCGCAAGTCGGAATAATAAGTAATTGGTGGCGTAACGTCAGATTGTTCCTACACAAATACAAACCTTTGGTCTTTACGTAAGGATATTACTTCAGCGCAAGCTGGGAATGGCCGTTTAACTTTTAAATAAGGTACTATAGTTAACCACCGACAGTAAGGGTAGGAGCTCTGCCTACCCATTGGTATGCACTCACTTTGCTCTCGGCTGTGATCGAGTGTAGATGTCTCCTCTGCCTGACTGACCGTTTGACTTAGCATATTTATGTTTTTGTTTGTGAATACTTGATATGTGAGTGTAGGCGTTGTTTTGCTTATACTTACATAATTATCTGAGCCTAGGGAGAGCAAGCCGCGTGTCACGAGGCATTGCCCTGACATCGACAAACCCTGCATTGCTTTCTCTCTTCTCTTGGGATAGATCCCCTTACTCCCTGCACTTTATGCAGAAAATGTGTGTAACCAGTCTAGCCCTTGTTTGGAGTGTCGTGTCTGGCTGACAGAACAATGGGTGCAATTTGCCTAGAAAAGGAAGAGAGAGAAGAGGGTTTCCCCGGCGTCTTTGGATTGCAGTATGACTCCTTTGACACCTAGGGTTCTTTCTGATTTCTTCCTGCCCCAAACCAAACTGCCTCCTATTGTCTCCACTCCCAAGGGAGCGGTCTCCTCTTCACCGTCTCCTAGTGCTTCGTTGGGAGAGAGTCGGTGTAGGAGGGCGACGATCCAGTACGACACTTTGCTGGGGGTCTCAGTTCGCTTGGGGCGCAGGGAGAGTGCTCTCTTAACCTGACATGTCTTGCAAATGTGTTGCAGCCCAAGGGGCTTAGGAAGCTATGGCCTTCCCTAGGCCTCCCAGGAGAGCCTTTCGTGGAGGGCTTAATCTCGCACTTGAGGGCCTCTAGTGCCCCTCCAGTGACTGCTGATTCCATGACCGTATCTACGACTACGTTCATGATATGTACTGGATCTAGGACCGCCACTACGGCGGTGGTTCCTATGATCCTGCCTCCTGTAGGGCGCCCCAAAGTGCTCCCCCCAACTTCCTCCCCTTGGGGCAATGTCCTTCTCCACTCCGTGTTTGAAAAGGCCTGCCATGACCATAAGAAGCAGTTGAAGAGGAAGAGTTGCAAAGTATCTTCATCATCTTTGTTGTGTGCCTATGCCTCCTCCCCTTCTCCCAATGCTAGCAAGCAGAGGAAGAAGAAGGTTGTCTCTTCCAGCCATAATAAGGCCCATAGTGCTTCTAATGGTCAGCCTTCTTCCACGGAAAAGGTTTAGGGATCTCTCGTTTGCTTTCCCAATCTGTCTAGGGGCCTGGGAACCGCTGCATGGGGTTCTACGGATCCCTGTGTCACGGGAGCAACAGGTGCATGGGGTTCCGTGGACCCCCGTGTCACTACTACTGGTCCCTGAAAGACCTTCCCTGGCTGGTAAAGGTCCTTCTACTGCTGCATGGGGTTCCATGGACCCCTGTGGCACCAGTATTGGTACCAGGAAGTCACTTTCCTGGACCGGTAAGGGTCTTTCTACTGCTACACAGGGTTCCATGGACCACCTGGCACCTGGTACCAGTCCTGGCAAGTCAGTTTTCCTTGCTGGTAAGGGCCCCCAGTCTATGGACCCAGGCCTGGCCCAACAAGAGAGAGAGTGAGCTCTGAGTGTGCAGGCACTCCCTCACCCCCTGCACATTCCTGCACAGAAACAGTGACAGGGTCCTGGAGTGGTGATGCCGTCTACTGGTCTGCTCATGTGGGAAGGCAAAGAGGAGGTCCCCCATCTTCTAGTCTTCTTCTACTGTAAAGGCCCCGGCCTCTAAGAAGACTGTAGCACGTCTTCAGGACAGCCCCTGTGGCCGCTGTCCCTGGAACAGCCCCCCCTCCACGTCACGTGAACAGAACCGCTCTCCTCGACCTGTACGGCGTCATCACTGCAGGTTGACAACTGCCCATGGCCTTTCTCACCTGCCAGGTCTTCGGCTTCCAACAGTCTGTGAAGGGTGCTAGGCATCTATCTCGCAACTGTCCCCTCCACCTACTCAGGGTTTTCCAGGAACCTCGACCTGGACAGGCCTAGGGTTCAGGGCCAGGAATATTCACGCTTCCATCCAAGCCCAACTACAGAAGCATACGCCCCAGGTACAGTCCTCGGATCAGACCAGTCGTAGGCTCAAGTGATGGAGTGATTGCCATGGGACTGGCGAGCATCTCTCTCTTGCAGAGGGAGTAACCCAGGAAGACTGTGACCTGGAAGGGCTTGAGAGCTCTATACTCCAGGACTTGGATGCCCCTGAATTGCAGAGGGGTTTTTTTTAGAGATCATCTGTTTGATACAGCAGTTTAATGATCTTGAGGAAGAGACCATAGCTTTCTCCATGGACTGTTTGTCAACCATCGAAGCTTTTGGTGAACCCAAAGTCTCGATGGGCTTGCGAGTTGTGGAAGAGGTCTTGGACCAGGTGAATTATCTTGTGTATGAGCAGGACAATTCACTTAGGTGTAGCCAAGTGTGCAAGACACTTCCTCAGCCTTTCACTCGCCAAAAGAATGCTTCAATACCTCAGAGAGTCCTTTGCTGACCAAACAGGTTGACCCGGACCTGGTTTGCCTGTGTCTGGGTCCGTTGCTGGACAGACTCCATGCAGAGGGAGTTATCTCTGTTACAACAGGAAGCAATGGCTATGGAATTGACTGCCATGACAGCATTCCAGACTGTCTCGTGAAATTGTCTTTGGTCTCTTGCAGTGCCCAAAATCGGTTCTTCCTCTTTTGGGTCTCGTAATTCTGAGGAAGCCACATTCAGGAGGCTGATGATGTCTGGAGGTAGAGCCGTCTCCTACCTAGCCCACCAGACAGCTAACCTGTGGGCAAACCTGGTGCTCAAGAGGAGAGATGCTGTTGTGACTCAAGTCACCAGGTTTGTTGGTTCCACTTTGACATTGGCACTTGTTATGAACCACAAAAAGATTGGGACTGAGAAAATCTGGCAGCAACTGAGGCAGACAAGTGAGGAAGGAGCTAATTAATACTAAGAGGAGACCTTAAGACTAATTCATTCACAGAATTTACAATTGATTAACCCTTAAATGCCGAGCCTCTATTTACAAAAGTGTCTGCCGTATGCCGGCGCGGTTTGAGAGTTAGCGCCGAAGCGGAAAGAAAGTTTTTTCAAGAAATCACAGCACGCTTAGTTTTTAAGATTAAATGTTCATTTTTGGCTCATTTTTTTTCATTGAATGAAGTTTAGTATGCAACCATCAGAAATGAAAAAATATCATTATCATATATAAATATTGGAATATATGACAGCGCGAAAAAAATTTCATATATAATTGTATACAAATCGTGCTGTGAGCAAAACGGTTAAAACTAATGAGTTATTTTTTTTTCGTTGTATTTTATACTAAATTGCGATGATTTTGGTATATAACAAATTTTAAAACAATCAAAGCAACACAGAGAAAATACTATCACAAAATGATGCATGAATTCGTAAAGCGTGGACGTAAAAAAAAGTTTTTTAAAAATTCACCATAAATCGAAATATTGTGCTAGAGACTTCCTGTTAGTTGCAAAATTAAGGTAAATGATTGAATGTTACTCAGATGTAAGAGTTTTAGCTTACAATTGCATTTTTTTACCATTTCGGTCGAGTCAAAGTTGACCGAAGGTTGAAATTTTGGCACATTGTGATTTATATGAAAATATTTCAAAACTGATAAAAGCTACAACCATGAGTTATTTTTTTGTGGTATTCTACATGAAATTGCACACATTTTCATGTATAAAACTTTATGTAACGCCTAATAGAAAACGGTGCAAAAATTACGACAAAGTGACTAAAGAAATTCTGAGATTTTCAGCAGAGTTAGCATGCGCGGAGGTAAGGAAAAAGTTTTTTCAAAAATTCACCATAAATCGGAATATTGTGCTAGAGACTTTCTGTTTGTTGCAAAATGAAGGTAAATGATTGAATGTTACTAGAATGTAAGTGTTTTAGCTTACAATTGCATTTTTCTACCATTTCGGTCGAGTCAAAGTTGACTGAAGGTTGAAATTTTGGTACTTATTGCGATTTATATGAAAATATTTCAAAACTGATAAAAGCTACAACCATGAGTTATTTTTTGTTGTATTCTACATGAAATTGCACACATTTTCATGTATAACACTTTATGTAATGCCTAATAGAAAATGGTTCCCCTCAATATGAGACCACCTTGACGTGGTGAGGGGGCTCTTGAACCCCAGGAATTTGTTTCTGGGTTTGAGTCCAAGAGTCTCATACACCATCATATATTATTTTGGATTAAATTTGTGGAATTTTCCACTTTAATAAAATTTACTAGACCTGATAAACAGGAAAAGAGATCATAGCTGGGAATGGGTTTATATCCGAAGCTAAATAGTGAGAACTGTGGCAGGACCATCAACTGCCCGATAATGTTCAGACCCGAGAGTTACCAGATTGGTAGCTCAAAGGCGGAACTATTTGTTAGGGCTGGACCACGGATTCCAAGGGGTGTCTGGTTCTATGGATAGGACTCTCGGCATTCTATCCAGTTTGCCCACAACATGATTAGGGTGGGGATTGTATTCTTGTAATACTCTCAGTCCTAGCAAGCGGGTTTGGCTTACACTTGGGCCACTCTAATCATGTTGTGCCATCCCCTTTTGGGGTAGGGTACGGAGTGGACATTTGGGAGTCAGTTCTCACTTGTGCCATTAGTGGAAGAATAAACTCCATGAAAGGCTGATGATATCTTTATAAGGTTTTCAGGTTTACTTTTTTTTTTTTTCCTCCCCTCAATCTTTATGACAAGTCAGTTTAAGGATTTGAGTACCCCTGGAACCTTTGATGGTAGCGAATCGGCATGGTTGACAACCATTGGAACCTCATCTGACAACCCTTCTTTAGAAAAGTTGAAACAAAATCAGAATGCAATAACACTGGAACCATATGCTCCAGTACAAAGGAAACCAATAAAAAGTAAATACCGTCTTGACACAACCTTGACTCACTTTGACTCCCTCTTTGGGAGTGGCAGTTGGTCAAGGTTTCTAACCTTAGAAACTGACCAGAAAATATCAGCACTCAAGTTGGAAAACTATTTATTGAGCAGACACTCTACGACTGAAATGTCGTTTAGACAAATAAAAGAAAAGACTTGGCTTATAGAGGCCACAATAAAAAGTCAATCTGAAAATTATTTAACAATAAAAAATATAGATAACATAAATATAAAAATAAAAAAAACATAGTACTATGAACAGTATTCAGGGTACTATTGTACTTCCTGAGAATATGTCAAAGGAGAAGAGATTACTCCATCACCAATAATTGGTACAACAAGAACAAATAAAGAAAGAAATATACATGACAACTCTTGTGGATGTAATGATTGTTTCATTGCATTGTGCAACAATAACAAAAACATAACAAAAGATGGCTTAACAAACATTATAAGAAACTTTATGAAATATAGAAAAAAAGAAACCACAGATTTGAATACCCATGAAAAAGGTTGCATGTGCGTTGAGCACTTAGTATATTATAAAGAAAAACAAATGAATGTTGTGAGTAAATTATTAGAAAAAATCCAAATTGATAATACAAAAAAACAGGGTGAAACTCGACCGTTATAATAAAATATTTTCAATAGCTATATAATACAATGGAACGTAAATGGTCTGCAGACCAGATTACACCTAGGAGAAATACAACGATTACTAAAAGAATATGAACCTATGATATTATGTTTACAACATGTCAGCAAAACAATATCAACAATAGGTAAATATACCTTAGTATCTACATCTAGAGAAGAAGAAGGAAATTTAGGTACTGCTATATATGTACATAACAAAGTATGTTATGACAAAGTACCGGTAAACTTTAATGATCTGCGAATATCGAGTACTAGAATACAAATCAAAAATGATAAGTATGTAATTTATAATTTATACAACCAACCCAATAAAAATTATGACTTAGACAAACTTAAAGAATTACCTAATAACAACAAAGAACCTATATTAATAGTAGGTGATTTTAATGCCCACAACCCGATGTGGGACTGTAATTGTACAGACTCAAATAGAGCAGGAAGTAAAATAGAAGAATTCATAGATTCATATGACATTTGCTGCATAAATGATAACGAAATCAACACATATTTTTCTAAAACACATGGAACATTTTCCTCAATCGACTTAACGCTATGTACAACAAAAATAGTAGATAGATTAGATTGGAATACAGTTGACGACTTGCATACAAGTGACCATTTCCCAATATTAATTTCATTATTACAAAATAACCCCACCAAGCATGTCCATCAATATAACATTTATAAAGCAGATTGGGAGCAATATGAATTCCATACTAGGGATGTCCCACCATTTGAATATTCAAAAGACCACAATAAAACTAATAAATTTCTTGTTGATGTCATTACAAATGCAGCTGATAAAGCAATACCAAAATCCAGATCTCATCCAACAAAACACAAAGTCCCATGGTGGTCTGAAAAACTAACAGAATTAATAAAAATAAAACACCAAATTGGAAGACGATTAGATAATATGAATAGAAAATTCAGTAAAATAAATAAAACATTACCGATATTAGAAGGAACCTTACAAAAACTGACTATATTATTATTAGAAATTAATACATTAAAACCTCTGTATAACAAAGTATCTGCAAAATTTAAAAGAGAAGTAATTCAAGGAAGAATCATTTCATGGAGAAAATATGTATCAGATCTCTCTAATAATACTCCCATACAAAAAATATGGGAAAAATTCAGGAAAATAAATGTTAAACTACCTAGACATGCCATAATAAAAGATGGGAAAAGAATGCTTGACCCTAAAGAAATAAGTAATGTAATAGGTGAAAATTTAACAAAAGTAGCGACAAAAATTTAGATGAGCATTTCCGAACTAGGAAAAATAATAGAGTTAATAACAATAAATTTTGAAACCATACAAGATATTTATTATAATAGAAAGTTTAATATGGATGAGTTAGAATTTGCATTGTTGAACAGCAGTAAATCTGCCCCTGGAGGTGACAGTATTTGTTTTGAAATGATCTGCCATTTAGCACCGTTGGCAAAGACATACTTATTAGAGTTTTATAACCACTTATGGCTTCGAAATTTATTTCCTAATGAATGGTGTAAAGCTATAATTATTCCTATCCCCAAACCAGGAAAAGATCCCAGTAATGTAAACAATTACAGACCAATTTCTTTAACTAGTTGTCTATGCAAATCAATAGAAAAAATGGTAAATGCTCGACTAACATGGCACATTAGAGAAAACAAAATTTTGACTCCCACTCAATTTGGGTCACAATGTAACAGATCGACACTGGATTCTCTATCTAACTTAGAAGATCACATACGAAGAGGATTTGAACGAAAGCAAATTACTATAGCCGTGTTTTTTGACATTAAAAAAGCATATGATACTACATGGAGGTATGCAATATTAAAAACGTTACATGAAAGTAACATCGGTGGACATTTACCTATGTTTATCCAAAACTTCCTGATAAAACGCAGTTTTCAGGTGAGAGTTGATGATGTTCTGTCTAGAACATTTCCTCTTGAAAATGGTGTTCCACAGGGAAGCGTCTTTAGTGGCACACTGTTTACTTTAGCAATTAATGATATCAGTAATAATCTAGCTATTGGTATTAAAAGTAACCTGTATATGGATGATTTTGCCATATATTATTCAGCATCTCGAATAAAACATGCAGAACGAATCATTAATAAAAGCATAATAAAAATAGATGAATGGGCTTTATCTGTAGGCTTTAAATTTTCCATAGGTAAAACCCAAGCAATCATGTTTTATAAAAATAAAAAGTGGAAAAAAGGCGAAGAAATAGACTTGAAAATCAGAAACCATAGTATACCAATTGGCCAAACAGCAAAATTTTTGGGGTTAGTATTTGATACTCACATGAACTGGAAAGCCCACTTAACATACATGAAATCAAAATGTAAAAGAGCATTAAACCTAATTAAAAAACTGTCGAACACTACTTGGGGAGCCGATAGACATACCCTTACTTTATTGTATAAAGCAACAGTGCTGTCTGTCGTTGATTATGGAAGTGAAATATATGGCTCGGCATCAGACGCAACACTGAAAACGGTAGACCCAGTTCATAATGAGGGTCTTAGAATATGTTCAGGAGCCTTTCGATCATCACCAACATCTTCTTTACAAGTTGAATGTGGTGAACTGCCTTTGTCTCTCCATAGAGAGCTAGTAACAATGAAGAGTGCTCTGAGAATTCAGACAAATGATTCTCCAACCAAAAAATTATTTGAATTAAGAGATGTGTTTATAAACAATCATCCACCTTCTTTCCCAATTAGAGCTAGAAGATTATTTGAGTCACTAAATATATATATACAATTACCTTTAATATTAAAATTGCCTCCTACTTGGACAATGAACAAAATGAGAATTTGTACACACTTGAAATATTTATCAAAAAGTCATTCATATACTCCAGAATACCATAAACAACAAGCAGTAGCGCATATAATCCAAAAAGGTCCACATTACGCAATATACACTGATGGATCTAAATCACAATATGGAGTGGGATATGCTGCGGTATCCCAAAACAAAACGTATCAGTTCTCTCTCCCAGACAAAGCCTCTTTATTTACAGCTGAGTTATGTGTAATAGTATCAGCCATAAAAATAATTAGAGAAGTCTCATGTAATAATTTTGTAATTTATAGCGACTCCAGAAGTGCTATAGAAGCTATTCAAAGCTATAATCCCAAAAATAATATTGTACAACATATAAAGTTCTCACTCCATAAATTGTATAATAAGGGAAAAAATATTGAAATATGTTGGATCCCTGCCCATGTAGGGATTAAGGGAAATGAAGAGGCTGATAAAGCAGCTAAAAAAGCGGTCCACATGACAAGAACAAATGTAGACATCACTATCAGTGACTATACAAGATATATAAAAACAGTCATTGTAAAAAAATGGCAAAATATATGGAACGAAGAACCTGAAAATAATAAATTAAGACAGATAAAATCCAGTGTTGGAAAATGGAGTTCGTCATATCAGAGAGAGAAACACGCACAAGTAATTCTGACACGTCTTCGAATAGGCCATACTCGTTTGACACATGGACACTTAATGAACAGTCCATGTGGCCCTCTTCCCAAATGCCCAGATTGTAATGTGCTGATAACAGTTAAGCATATACTGTGTGAATGTCCAAAATATAACCTGCAGCGATTATCAAATTTTGGAAATAGACTGATAGAAGAAATTTTGTCAGATTCTTCAACACTCTCAATAGTGCCCATTTTAATGTTCCTGAGAAGCTGCGAGTTAATTGGTAAAATATAAAAAATCAATCAATCAGAATAATGAATTTCAAAACAAGTAAATTTTATGATTTTACTTACTTTATTTTAAATTTTAGTTTGCCTTTTTAGTGAGTACATATGGAAGCATGAGTTTAAATATATTTATTGTGTGAGTGTGTTCCTGTATGAAAGCGTATGCCTTTTTACAGCTTTTAATTTCATTTTCATTTTTGTTCATCATCATTGACAAGTGACCTATTAGGTCCCAGTGCTAGGCTTCTAGCCTAGACTTGTCATTTCATCCTAATCCTTCGGGCCAGCCCTATGAGAGCTGATGGTCAGCTCAGTGGTCTGGTTAAACTATTTTAATAATAATAATAATAATAATAGAAAATGGTGGAAAAATTACAACAAAGGGACTAAAGAAATTCTGAGATCTTCAGCAGAGTTAGCACGTGCGGAGGTAAGGAAAAAGTTTTTTTCAAAAATTCATCATAAATCGAAGTATTGTGCTAGAGACTTCCCGTTTGTTGGAAAATGAAGGTAAATGATTGAATATCACTAGAATGTTAGATTTTTTGCTTACCAAAAAATACCCAAATATATATATATATATATATATATATATATATATATATATATATATATATATATATATATATATATATATATATATATATATATATATATATATATATATATATATATATATATATATATATATATGTTATATATAATATATCTATATATATATATATATCTGTATATCTGTATATATCTATATATATAGACATATATATATATCTATATATATCTATATATATCTATATATATATCTATATATATCTGTATATATATATATATATATATATATATATATATATATATATATATATATATATATATATATATATCTTTATATATCTATATGAATATCTACCCCCTCGACATGAGACCACCTTGACGTGGTGAGGGGGCTCTTGAACCCCAGGAATTTGTTTCTGGGTTTGAGTCCAAGAGTCTCATATGCCATCGTATATTGTTTTGGATTAGATTTGTGGAAATTTCCACTTTTTTATAAAATTTGGTCGACCTGATAAATAGGAAAAGATATCATAGCTGGGAATGGGTTTATATCCGAAGCTAAATAGTGAGAACTGTGGTAGGACCATCAACTGCCCGATAATGTTCGGACCTGAGAGATATCAGGCGGAACTATTCTTTAGCGCTAGACCACGGATTCCAGGGGTGTCTGGTTCTAGGGATAGGACTCTCGTCATTCTATCCGGTTTGCCCATAACATGATTAGGGTGGGGATGATTGTATTCTTGAAATACTCTCAGTCCTAGCAAGCGGGTTTGGCTTACACTTGGGCCACTCTAATCATGTTGTGCCATCCCTTATGGGGTAGGGTAGGGACGCGGACATTTGGGAGTCGGTTCTCACTTGTGCCATTGGCGGAAGAATATAATTTACTTTAATCTTAATGTTCAGTTGTATTGAAGATTTAAGTACCCCTGGACCCATTGATGGTAGCGACTCGGCACAGTTGATGATCGCAGGAACCTCCTCTGACCTCTCTCTGGAAAAATCAGAAAAACATACAAACGTAATTACACTGGAGCCCTATGCTCCAATGAAAAACAAGCCAAAAAAAAACAAATATCTTGACCCGACATTGACCCACTTCGACTCCCGCTTTGGGAGTGGAAGTTGGTCAAGATTCCTAACCTTAGAAACAGAGAAAAAAATATCACCATTGAAACTAGAAAACTTCCTATTGAATCGACATTCAACTACTGAAATGCCATTCAGACAAGTAAAAGAACAGATGTGGTTGATAGAAACCACTACAAGAAATCAATCGGAAAACTACTTAAATATAAAGAATATTGATAATGTAAAAGTAAATATTAAAAAATATGACAATATGAACAGTGTACAGGGTACCATAATACTCCCTGATAATGATGAACGAATAGAAAAGAAAATATTGTTTGATTCCCTTAAAAAAAGGTACAACAATATACAAGACTGCGAAATTTACAACATAGCTAGTAGACGGAGTAATGAAAAAATACTAAGAATAGCAAAGATAAAATTTGAAGGCCATGAATTACCATTAAAAATAAAAATCTTAGGCCAAAGCAGAGAACTGAGACTGTATGTTCCAAAACCACTACAGTGCCAAAACTGTAGTATGTATGGACATAGAAGAAAAAATTGCCATAATACATCTGTATGTGCATACTGTGGATCTGACAAGCATGCCACACAGTGGAGGTGTGGTGAACCAAAATGCGTGAACTGTGGACAAAATCACCATGCAAGATCTAAGGAATGTATATATTATATATACAATACAGAATTGAAATTACTTCAGGAAAGGACAGGAATGCCTATAGAAGAGGCCAAATTAGAATTAAAGGTTAGAGGAATGCATGATCCCGCTAAGAAACGAACTTTTTCTGCAGCAATAAGATCAAACAGAAACAAAAATGGAAATAAATAAGAGTAACAAAACCCTGATAGATCAATCTCAAAGAAAAACAACCACTTTGCAAGAAGCAGCTAATATAGCAAAAGACCAAGAAATGTATACAAATCTTTGTTCAAATTCATTTGAGATTTTAAGAGAAATAGAATCACTACAAGACAATACAAGCACCACAGAAATATTAAAAGATAGTTGTGATGAATTAGAAACTAAAGAAAAAAAGAGACCTTTAGAGAGAACTCCACCCAAGACCAACAAAAAACCAACTATTATTAGAGATACATCCATTAAAATAAAGGCGGGAGACCCCAAGAAAGAACATAAACCAAATAATAAGAAAATACCTTTGTCTCTTGAAGTAATAATAAAACCAATAAAAACAGATACCCAGAACTCCAAAGAAATAGCAGAGGAACAAACCATTGACAATAATGATTATGTGATGGGAGAAGAGATTACCCCATCACCAACAATAGGTGCAGCAAGAGTAAATGAAAAAATGACACACAAAAACACATGTGGATGTAATGAATGTTTCTTTGAACTCTGCAACAAAAATGAAAGCATAACAAAAGACAGTTTAACAAACACTATACGAAATTTTATAAGTTACAGAAATAAAGAAACTACTAGTTTGGACACTCATGAAAAGGGGTGTATGTGCATTGGACACATAATGTCTTATAAAGAAAAACAAATAAACATTGTAAATAGGATTTTAGAAAAAATGCAAATTGATAATCCACAAAAAGAAAATAACACTTGAACACACTAACGTTATACTTTCAATAATTATATTATACAATGGAACGTAAATGGTTTACAGACGAGATTACATTTGGGAGAAATACAACGATTACTAAAGGAATATGAGCCAATGATAATATGTTTACAACATATCAACAAAACAATACCAACAATAGGTAAATATACCTTAGTATCTACATCTAGAGAAGAAGAAGGAAATTTAGGTACTGCTATATATGTGCATAACAAAGTATGTTATGACATAGTACCTGTAAATTTTACTGACTTGCAAATATCTAGTATTAAAATACGAATAACAAATGATAATTACATAATTTATAACTTATATAACCAACCTAATAAAAGTTGCGATATTGATAAACTTAAAGATTTACTTAACAATAACAAGGAACCTACATTAATAGTAGGTGATTTTAACGCCCACAACCCAATATGGGACTGTCATTGTACAAACTCAAATAGAATAGGTAGTAAAATAGAAGAGTTCATGGATTCCAACAACATGCGCTGTATAAATGATGACGAAATTAGTACATATTTTTCAAAAACACATGGAACATTTTCCTCAGTAGACTTAACTTTATGTACAACAAGCATAGTTGACAGATTGGATTGGAATACAGTTGATGACTTGCACACCAGTGATCATTTCCCAATATTAATTTCCTTATTGCAAAATAATCCTGCAAAACATGTCCCTCACTATAACATTTATAAAGCAGATTGGGAGCGATATAAAATGCACACTAGAAATATCCCAATATTTGAATTTTTAAAAGACCATAATGAAACTAATAAATTTCTTGTTGATTTCATTAAAAATGCTGCTCATGAAGCAATACCAAAGTCAAAACCCCATCCAACAAAACACAAAGTTCCCTGGTGGTCTGATGAGTTAACAGAATTAATAAATATAAAACATTCAATAGGGAGACGATTAGATAATTTTAATAGAAAGTTCAATAAAATGAATAAAAAATTACCGATATTAGAAAGAACTTTACAAAAAAAGACTGTATTATTACTAGAAATTGATACATTAAAACCTGTATACAACAAAATATCTGCAAAATTTAAAAAAGAAGTAATTCAAGAAAGAATCATTTCATGGAGGAAATACTTATCAGATCTCTCTAATAATACTCCCATACAAAAAATGTGGGAAAAATTCAGGAAAATAAATGGTACCCATGTCAAACCACCAAGACATGCCATATTAAAAGATGGGAAAAGAACACTTGATCCAAAAGAAATAAGTAATATAATGGGAGAATATTTAGCAAATATAAGTAGTGATAAGAATTTAGATGAACACTTCCGCACAAAGAAAAATAAAATAGAATTAATAACAATAAATTTTGAAACAATAGAAGATATATATTATAATAGAAAATTTAGTATGTCAGAGATGGAATATGCTCTCTCGAACAGCAATAAATCTGCTCCTGGAGGTGACAATATTTGTTTTGAGATGATCTGCCACTTAGCACCTTTGGCAAAGTCGTACTTATTAGAGTTTTATAATCATTTATGGCTTCGAAATTTATTTCCAGATGAATGGCTTAAAGCTATAATAATTCATATCCCCAAACCTGGAAAAGATCCCTGTAACGTTAATAATTACAGACCAATTTCTTCAACAAGCTGCTTATGCAAATTGTTAGAGAAAATGGTAAATGCTCGACTAACATGGCACATTCGAGAAAATAAAATTTTAACTCCCACTCAGTTTGGGTCACAGTGTAACAGATCCACATTGGATTCTCTCTGTAACTTAGAAGACCATATACGTAGAGGTTTTGAACGAAAACAAGTTACTGTAGCTATCTTTTTTGACACTGAAAAAGCATACGATACTACATGGAGGTATGCTATATTAAAAACTTTACAAAACAACAACATCTGTGGACATTTACCTAGGTTTATACAGAACTTTTTGACAAATCGCAGTTTTCAGGTGAGAATTGATGATGTTCTGTCTAGAACATTTCCTCTTGAAAATGGTGTTCCACAGGGAACCGTCCTTAGTGGCACACTGTTTACTTTAGCAATTAATGATATCAATAAAAATCTACCTATTGGCATTAAAAGTAACCTGTACTTGGGTGATTTTGCCATATATTATTCAGCATCCCGAATAAAACATGCAGAACGAATCATTAATAAAAGCATAGTAAAAATAGATGAATGGGCCTCATCTGTAGGCTTTAAATTTTCCATAGATAAAACTCAAGCAATCATGTTTTATAAAAATAAAAAGTGGAAAAAAGGTGAAGAAATAGATTTAAAAATCAGAAACCATAGTATTCCAGTTGGCCCAACAGCAAAATTTTTAGGATTAGTATTTGATACCCACTTGAACTGGAGAGCCCACATTACATAATGTAAAATCTAAAAGTAAACGAGCATTAAATCTAATTAGAAAACTATCAAATACTACTTGGGGAGACGATAGACATACCCTTACTGTACTGTATAAGGCAACAGTTCTGTCCATCATTGATTATGGAAGCGAAGTATATGGCTTGGCATCTGATGCAGTGCTGAAAATGTTAGACCCTGTTCACAATGAAGGCCTTAGAATATGCTCAGGAGCCTTTAGATCATCACCAAAATCATGGTTACAAGTTGAATGTGGTGAACTGCCTTTGTCTCTCCATAGAGAGCTAGTAACAATGAAAAGTGCTTTAAGAATTCAAACTAGTGATTCTCCAACCAAAAAGTTATTTAAATTAAGAGATGTATTTATAAACAACCATCCACCACCTTTCCCAATTAGAGCTAGAAGATTGTTTGAGTTGCTGAATATAAATATACAAGTGCCTTTAATGGGAAAATCACCTCCTCCCTGGACAATGAATAAGATGAGAATTTGCACACACCTCAAGTATTTATCAAAAAGTAACTCATATACAACAGAACACCATAGACAACATACAATAGAGCATATAAGCCGAAAAGGTCCACATTACGCAATATATACAGATAGATCTAAATCAGAACACGGAGTAGGATATGCTGCAGTGTCCCAAAACAAAACTTATCAGTTCTCTCTTCCTAATAATGCTTTTGTATTTTCAGCAGAATTGTATGGAATTGCATCAGCTATAAAAATAATAAAAGAATCATCATTCAATAATTTTGTGATTTTCAGTGATTGAAGAAGTGCTATAGAAGCTATTCAAAGTTACAAATCAAAAAATAATATAGTACAACAAATTAAATTATGTCTCCATAAATTATATAATAATGGAAAAAATGTAGTAATATGTTGGATCCCTGCGCATGTAGGGATCAAAGGAAATGAAGATGCAGACAAAGCAGCTAAAGCAGCAACTCACATGACAAGATCAAATGTGAATATTCCTGCTACTGATTATGCAACTCACATAAAAATGGGTATCATCAATAAATGGCAATATATATGGGATGAAGAACCTGAAAGTAATAAACTGAAAGAAATAAAACCTAATGTTAAAAAATGGAGTTCATCATATCAGAGAGAGAGACACGCACAAGTAATTTTAACACGCCTCAGAATAGGCCGCACTCGTCTGACACATGAGCACTTAATGAGCAGCCCACATGGCCCGGCTCCCGAGTGCTCAGAATGCAGAGTAATAATAACGGTCAGACATGTGTTATGTGAATGTCCAAAGTATGACCAACAACGAATGTCTACTTTTGGAAATAGATCAATTAAAGAAATTTTGTCAGAATCTTTCACATTCTCAATCATTCCAATTTTGATGTTCTTGAAGAACTGTAATTTAATTAACAAAATATAAAGATAAGTAAATAATAAAAGCACGAAAACCCTTTTAACATTTGTTAAATTTAAAAAGGAAAATTTTAAAATTTGTTTAATTTATATTCTGAATTTTAATATACCATTTTAGTATGTATGTAAGGAAGTCTGAGTAAATGTATTTATTGTATGAGAGGATGTGCCTATGTGCAGTTTTTAATTTCATTTTAATTCATTAATCTTTGTATCGGATGATCTATTGGGTCCTAGCGCTTGACTTCAGGCCTAGACCTAGTATTTTAATCAAATCCTTCGGGCCAGCCCTGTGAGAGCTGAAAGTCAGCTCAGTGGTCTGGTTAAACTACTTTAATAATAATAATAATAATGTAAAACAGCAGAACACTACAGCTTCTTTTCCTCCAAAAAGGCTCCAGCTCCATCCTCTTCTGACCACCTCAAAATGTCCTCCAGCACTCACCCTGCCCTTATGTCAACCTCTTCTGTCCCTAGAAGTGGGACAATTCATTATCCCTCTAGCCACTCCTTGTGCAAACAACATGCTCCACTTTCAGAAGTGCTCGCGGAGAAAGGTAGGCATGGTCAGATTTCTAGCGAGACCTTGTTATGGTGGACACTGAAGCTCAGGCTCGAGCAATGTCCAACCTCAAAGATTTGCAAGGTAATGCCTTCCCTACCATTCCACATCCTCACCTTAACAGTTGTACTGGAACAGTGGTGATACCTTCAAAGCAGTGCCCCATTGACAGCGTCAGCTGGAGTGGCTGCTCAACAGACCTTAAAGAACTTCTAAATGACCGCCATGAAGTTCTGAATGTTACAGTAAACCCCCCGGATTCGCGTTCTCACGATTTGCGGACTCACGTATTCACGGATTTCTCTTTGGAACGTATCTACCCATTATTTGCGGAAAATTCGCCCATTCGCTGTATTTTTCACTGAGAAATATTCACTAAGTACTGTATTTTTATCTCATTTTCATAACTAAATGCACTTTTGTGATAAAATGCACTTTTTGTGATAAAACTATTAAAATACTCGGGTAATGCTTGAGTTACGATAATTCACCTTACGATAATTCGATTTTGCAATGGGGTAAGCAATTAATACCGAAACCACAATATTATTTGTAAAATATTTTAAAATTTCGTTCGGGCACAGGCAGCAGCGTAATGAGGCAGTGAGAGAGAGACCAAATTACAATAGACAACTTTTCCTCTGTCTCTTTACCCCATCTTCTAGTTAAAAAAGTAAAAGAGAATGATAAAAGTATTGTTAGTAACGTTATACTCTTACGTAAATGCGTACAGCCATAAACAACCGAGAAAGAAATTGTTTTGCTTATAACCGAATCGGATAACAACAACCGTTTACCTGGTATTTCAACCATCGTGCGGTAATAAACAATTACCGTATGTTATGGCACAAATGACGTTAAGTAGAGTAGGACTGATATATTTTTACATTATACCCATATTCGGTATGGATAAAAGATCGGCAAGGAAATATACTGCTAAATTTAAGCTGCAAGTTGTTGCTGAAGCTGAGAAAACAATGTTCAAGCTGCTAATGACTATACTGTAAATTATCGTGCATTGGCAGCATGGATGAAACTCGATCGTAAATAAAATGGGAGAGAAAGTATTTTAATCAAAACTACTGGGCATAAAAGAACACATTACTGTTATTTTTACGCTGATAAATGATAAATATGTGAAGCTTGTATTGTGATGAAATCAAGTGAAAATAACGAACGGAATCTTGAATTTTTTTACACAAAACAAACGCCCCCAAACGGCCATCATCATCTACTAACGAAAATAATAAATAAATTAATTTCACAACGAGACATGTTTTAGCTATATTTTGACTTTAAAACACTTTGTATAACGAAAAATAACCTTGCCCCATATAAATAAAGTATCTAGAGATACATTTACGCTAACTAGAACCAAAAAAAAGCGCTCTGAACTCGGCGAAAGAAACGCCGCATAAACATTTCCAAACCAAAATGTAGATTGCTATGATTGCAATTCATAATACAAAAGCAATATAAGAAAATACAGTATACAATATTACTGGATAAAGTGAATTAAGGCATAATATTTTAAAAGATCCATGGAAAAGATGTATATTCGTTATGTTGGCGTTTGTATAATACGATATGTGAATATAGAGTAGAGTAGAGTAGAGTAAGCTAAGCCAATTCCTGTTTGTTATTCAATTTCTCTTTGTATTGAATTATCAAAGTCACTTTGCATGAACCTCCAGAATTTGCTGATATTAATAATTACTATACTGTGTAAGTAAAGAGTATATGTTATAGTGTAGGCTAGGCTACCATATATGTATACAGTACACGGTACCGAATACCCTAGTGTAGGCTAGGCTACCATATATGTATACAGTACACGGTACCGAATACCCTAGTGTAGGCTAGGCTATGTTTGAGATACGTTTTGTTATTTCATACTTTTTTTCCAACAAACGATGGTTTTTTTGGAACCTAACCCCGTTGTAAGTAGGATAATACCTGTATAAGCATTTTTAGTTTGTTTTGTGTGTATTTGAACTATCAAAATAGGCAGTTCTAATTGTTTTTAGGAGGGTTCCAAGTATTCACTGGATTTAGCTATTCGTGGGGGTGGGGGCGGCGTGTGGTATGAATCCCTTGCGAGTATGGGGGGTTTACTGTACATGTTACACTCCTGGGGACAAGAGTAACAAGAAACATCTGAAAAAATTCGCGGGTGGGGCGGTTGTGTGGTATGAATCCCCTGCGAGTACAGGGGGTTTACTGTACATGTTACACTCTTGGGGACAAGAGTAACAAGAAACATCTGAAAAACACTGCAAAAATCACATTATAAGGGGAAGACCTCCCACTAGACGTGTACATCAGAGGTCAACATTATAAGGTGCAAAAATATATCCTTCCCCCCATGTCAGTGTCAAAAGTGCTGGCGCTTCAGCCACCCAGCCAAATCTTGTAGATCACAAGTGTGCTACCCTGTATGTGCAGCTTGACAGACCATGATTGAGCCAATTGCCACTCACAAGAGTGCATTTGCGCTAACTGTGCTGGCAAGTGTAACGTTTTTTACCGGGGTTGCCCAGTCTACAAATTTGAATCGGAAGCGGTGGCCCTTTGCTTCAAGCATGGGCTGACCCTGAAAGAAGCTAGGCAGGAAGCTCGACCCCTTGGCTTCACCACCGCTACCCTGGCCCAGATTGTGACAACATCAAAACAAACAAACAAAACCAATGCCAATATCACGTCACAACCAATCCCTCCCCCTATCTCCTATGCCCTATTTTCCCAATCCACCACCACCTCTAATACTGCCTTACCATCATCCCTTTCCTTGCCTAAACTGCTACATTCCTCTAAAGTACTATCATCCACCACCTCATCCCCTCCTCTTATCTCGTGTATCTCTATCAAACCCTTTTGAGGTATTAAACCTAGAAACGCTTACTTCTACATCCCCACTTTCCCGTCCCTCACTCGTAAAGTTTCCTCCCCTTAGCACAACCCCCACACGAAGAAAACGCCAATTTGGAACAACTCCGAAGACCAGTAGCAAACTCTCCCCTTCTAAGTTTTCCCAGTCACCACCTGTTTGTCCTCCACCCAAGAAAACTTACAGCCAAGTTCCCTCTGGAAACCATGAAGGACATTGAGGATTACATAAAGCAGTTTTCTGTCATGATCCCAAACCGAATCTCATCCTCCAACTCCTCCCCCACAAAATATGCTGCTGTCCATCATATCACTGCTGAGGTTCATAACCCTCCTGCTAACTTTCACCCCACTCCCCTGCCAACCTCTGTAGAATCTCAAATCGCCTCACCTTCCCCCCAACCTATCTCCTCGCCCGTCCAACTCTCACTCAGACCTCTGAACAGAGGAAAAATATCTTTGACCTTGCCTTACCACCAGGTTATACCCACGAGTCTCTGCTGATCCCTCCTTACTTTTAGACTTATCTTCTACAGGTAACTTACCCATTATCCCAGACACTTACCCAACCCTACTTCATTCTGAAGACAGCCCATCTCTGTCTAACAACCCTACCTCAACCATACTGCTATAATTTCACACTGTATACCTCACTCCTTTTAATCTCTGTACCCCAGTGGAATAGTCGAGGTTTCCGATCTCACAGATCTCCTCTTGCAATATGAACCCCCCAAAGTAATATGCCTTCAGGAAACTTTCCTTACCCAACCACCGAAACCTATTCCCAATCACCATTTCCACTTTTCTCCTCACTGCATTTCTGCCTCTTCTATTCTAACTCATCACAAAATACCATGCTTGCCTGTAAACTTTACAACAATCTTTCCTTGTACTATTACATGAGTTTTCTTACAGTACTGGATTACCATAGTATCAGTCTACCTCTCTCCCTCCTACCCTATTGACTTCACTGCCTCCCACGACCTCCTTTCCCAAGTACCAACCCCTTTACTTGTGATAGGTGACTTTAACTGCCGACATGCATTATGGGGTGACTTGGTTACTAACTCCTGGGGACACGCCTCGAGGTTTTTTATTAGATAACCTTTCTATTTTAAACTCAGAATAACCGACACACTTTGATGCAAAAACATGCCTTTTCTTGTCTAGATCTAGCACTATGCTCTCCTGCTATCCAACTAGACTTTCATTGGCCACTATTAGACCACTTCATAACTAGTGACCATTTCCCTACCCTTCTTTCACCTACTTCTTATGTTCCAACTCCTAATCCACCATGCTGGTGCAATGATAAAGCTTATTGGCACTTTTTTTCTACACTCTCAGACATGTCTATACCTCCCTCATCCTTTTCATCAACCCTGGACATGCTTACGTACTTCACCATCACTATTCTAAGTACTGCATTAGCAGCCATTCCAAGGACCACCAGACCTTTCACATCAAAATGTGTACCCTGGTGGAACAAAGACTGCTCCAGAGCTCTACGCATAAAATGTGCTGCTTGGTGCAGCTTTAAACGAAAAAGAAACTCTCCCGGACACCTTATTGCCTTTATAATTTTCAAAAAAGCCACAGCTTCTTTGAAACGCACCATACATGCTTCAAGAATCACAAGTTGGAGGGGTTGTGACTCCTCATTAACTTTCTCCTCCCCTATTTCAGCTATCTGGAGACATACACAAAATATCAGGAAAATACCCACCTCATAAAGCCCCAGTACTAACATAAATAATTATCTTATTGCTGACACAACAGAAATAGCTAATACACTAGGCCAATAATTTAGCTGCATTAGTACAGGAGAACATCTCCTCTCCCAATTCACAAACATAAAGCTTAAAACAGAAAAAAACCCAGTCAACTTTACATTATCCTCTGTGGAATCATATGATGTTCCTTTTTCCATAACAACTTTTCTCAGCACTCAGATCTTGCCAGAACAAATGAGAAGGACCTGATGGTATCCACAATCAAATGCTTCGACACCTTTTGGCAAGTTCCATAATCTTTCTCCCATCATTATTGAATAGAATAAGGTCAAAGGCAAATTTCCCTGGAAGTGGCATGAATCCCTCAGCCTCCCTTTCCTAAAACCAAATAAATCAGGAAATGCACCTCAAGATTACGGACTGTTACGTATCAGCCTCAAAGGCAGTAACAAAAATTATTTAATTTAAAACCCAAAGATGTTGAATGGAATTTATGGGTTCAATTGGGATCCCAGGGCTACGTCAAGAAAGAAGTGAAGGATAATAAGAAGAAATAACTATAAAAATAAATTATAATAATAATAATAACAATAATAATTAACTTTGGCTGGTAAGACGATACAGGACCTTAGATAGATAAGGTATCCGAATGACGATGGATGGGTCCAGGATCTTTTGTCACATGGTCTTCAGATATCTGGATGACGATGGATAGGTCCAAGATCTTCTATTACTGGGTCTTCGGTAGTTCGATAGCGAGCTCTGTCGTGATGTTTTTACGTCGTATGGCAATTACGACGGGAAGCCACCTTCAGAATCAGGGGAAACTCGGGAACAATTTCCAGCAAGGGCAGGATCCAGTTCGGGGCCACCACGAGGGATCCACCAAAACCACAGCCTTCAAAGTCTGCACTGCGTCCAAGTTACAAATCCAAGTCAAGTTCTTCTCACAGGAGTAAGCAGGTGACTTCTCTCAAATCCAGTCAGGTTCTCCTCACGGGAGTAAGTAGGTGACTTCTCTCAAATCCAGTCAGGTTCTCCTCACGGGAGTAAGTAGGTGACTTCTACATCCGACTGCAGTTCCAGGCCACTCATCAACTCGGTTGCCCATCAACCAACCACCAAAGAGGAGAAATAAGTATCAGTCTTAACCAGCCAATTATACGAGAGAACAACTAAACGAGAATAATAAGTATATTAATAAATAATTTATGGCCATCAATGAACAATTAGTCAAAAGGGTTAAACTGCCATGATTATGAAAGTAAAGCAGCTAAGTAACCACTGCAGCAACAAATATACGGATGTCAACAACTGATAAACAACCAACTATCATTGACGAGTGACTAAACTATCGTTGACAAGTGACAACAAATAAACCCTTAAAGGCAGATAATACCAATTCAGGAAAACAAACAACATATATAAATATATGTTCAAATACGAATTCATGGGTTCGTAACACCGACCAATTTCCCTAACCAGAAAGAATGATAAGTTTCCACCTCATGTGGCATTTAGAGTCAAAACAACTTCTTGCTTCATCCCAATTTGGCTACGGACAAGGCAGGAGTACAGCTAACCCTCTTGCACACATGGAATCTTACATCCATACAGCCTTTGCTTCTAAACAATCAGTCCTCAGAGTTTTCTTTGACATAGAAAAGGCATATGATGCCACCTGGAAATGCCATATGTTACATCGACTACTACTACTTGATATAAAAGGTAATATGGGCATTTTGTATAAGTAATTTACCAAATAATTACATAGCTATTAGTTCCGTAACCTACAGCAGCTTAAAAATCCAAAATTCGCTTGGCGGCGCTACTATCATTAGTGTGTAGGTGACAAGGTCCTGCCCACTATCCAGGACTCAAGGAAACAACCCAGCAGAGAGCTCAATTCGTTTCCTGCCAGCTTCCGGTCAACATCGGAAGTTTTACGCGTCTGCTTCTTTGCTTTTGGACTAGTTATTTGTCCAAATTTGATGAAGTATTCAGGATTTGTTGCTTTGTGACTTGCTATCATTGATGAATTGTTGTTTCGGGTTAACTTAGGAATTACTTTAGTTAATGATGTCGGATTCCAGTTCATCCAGTGTTCGCTTCTGTTCTAAGGGTTGTAGAAGTAGGCTAACTAAAGGCGCTGTCACGCTAGCAATATTTCCGTCGACTTTTGAATTTGACGTCAACTTTTCACGTTTTGACGACGACTTTTTATTGTCGTCATCACGAATTTTGAAAGCGGTAATGATGGAATTCAACCCACCTCTACCATCGACTTTATCGTTTGTTTACATCTGGGAGCGCGCGCATCTCAAGACATCAAGAGAAAGATGGAGGGCTTGGTACAGTACAGCGGACAAGGTCATCGGACCAATTTTTGGTTGAAGATTTGAGGGAGAGACGATGCTTATGGGACCACAAGCATGATAGTTTTATGAATAAAGGTCTCAAGATGAAGAATTATGAAGAAATCACCATGTGACTCGGGGAAAACTTTCCGGAACTTGCTGACCTTCATACAGGTAAGTCTGCTACTATATCTTGAATATCAGATTGTTTTATAGCCTAGGTCTACTCTCATTATGCTATCTTATGTGCATTATCAAATTACATAAACACAAATCTGTGATATTTTAGTGTTTCTCTGGCTTAATTTATTGGGTAGGCTACAGAACCTGACTCTGGTTAGGCTACAGAACCTGACTGGGTAGGCCACAGAACCTGACACTGGGTAGGCTACAGAACCTGACTCTGGGTAGGCTACAGAACCTGACTCAGGTTGTGTAAATAAAGTTAGGAATATTCTGTCTAGGCCTAGCCCAGCTTATGAAATATTTTTCAGCGGCAATGCTAAGCCTAGACTAGGGTTGCCAGACGTCCCGATTTCGCGGGACATGTCCCGAATTTGATAATTTTGTCCTGAGTCCCGGACAGACCCTCCCGGGACGGCCTTTTGTCCCGGATTTCGTTCATCATAAAAAAAAGTAAATAATGAAATAGACTAATAATAAATGAATAAATCAGATAAAGATCATTACATTATAAAATAAATTAAGTAATGGTTTTCAGTTGAAATTATATTGATGAAAATATAATTTGAATAACTCAACGAATCAACGATGCTGCTAAAAGTTACGTGACGACTGACGCAGTCAATCGCGTTTGCAACTTGTTCGGTTGCTTGGCTGCGGTCCGGTGAGTGGCGAGTTGCACTCCTGCATCAGTACTGTATTAGCCTCTCATTCAAGTGTGTGTGTCGTTACTGTTTGCTACGGCCTACCTTTTTCATCTTTAAAACAAGATGTCAAAACGTAAATGTAAGTTTCGAGATGAATATTCCAGCGAATGGACATTTATTAAACAAGGCAGGAATTGTTATGAAGCAAACTGTCGATTATGCCATTGCAATTTCACTATTGAACATGGTGGCAAGAATGATATCAAGAGGCACATAGAAACCACAAAGCACAAACAAAACGTTTCCTCCACTTCAAAAGATGATGAAATAACAAATTTCTTGATCAAGAAAAACACAGATGAAGAAACTAAGATAATAGCAGCAGAAGTTGCCATGGCCTTTCATACTGTTTGCCATCATCAGTCATTCAGTTCAAATGATTGCACGAATGTACTACTGCCAACAGTATTTCCTGATTCCAAAATTGCAAGCAAATTTTCTAGTGCTAGGACAAAATGTTCTGCAATAATTAAAAACGTTCTGGCTCCACATAGCATTGCCGAAGTTGTTAAAGATATAAATAATTCTTCTTTTTATAGCATATCTACAGATGCAAGTAACCATAATGCTGAGAAAATATTTCCGTTGATTGTACAATATTTTTCACGGAAGAATGTCTTGCAGATAAAATTACTGCGAGTAAAATCCCTTCCAAATGAGACCTCGGAAACAATTTCAAACTTCTGCAGAGAGAGCCTCGTCGAATTAGGACGATGTTAAAAAATGTGTAGCTTTTGGTGGCGATAACACTAATACTAATTTTGGTGGACGTTTACGTAAAGGCACAAATAATGTCTTTTCGAAAGTCAAGGAAAGCATGAATGACTCGATGGAAGGTGTAGGATGCCCAGCCCATATTCTCCACAATGCTGCACATACCGCTGCCAATGTCTTGTCTATTGATGTTGAAGTAATCGTTGTTAAAGTGTTTTCATACTTTAGTATTTACACTGTTCGAACTGAGAAACTGAAAGAATTCTGCCACTTTGTTGGTGTTCAATATGCATCAGTTCTCTCTCATTCTAAAACTCGTTGGCTTTCTTTGATGAGGGCAGTTGAGAGAATCCGAAAATTATTTGAAGCACTGAAATCTTTCTTTGCTTCTGAAGAAAAAGCTCCTCAAATTCTTTTAGATTTTTTTAACAATCCACTGAGCGAAGCCTACCTATATTTTGTTCACAGTCTTGAGTATGTATTTAGCAGCAGGATTATGAAGATTGAAAAGAGAGATAACAGCATTATTGAAGTGCTTGGCTGTTTAAAAGAAATAGATGCTTTAATAAAGGCAAGAATGGATGAAAAGTTTATTCCTCTTAGTGTTAAACGGTGCCTTAAAGATGATGAAATCACATCTCAAGAGATGAAAAAATTCCTACTTGAGGTGGATAACTACTACGTCACTTGCCATGACTATCTTAAGAAATGGGCTTCATCGTTAGAAAGTTTTGATATCTTTTCATGGATGTTATTAGATACACTTCCAGCATGGGAACAAATACAATCGTCTTGTCTAGTGTTAAAAAACAAAGGTGTAAACATTGACGACAACATCCTTTTCTGTCAGTGGTCAACATTTAATTAAAATATTCCTTGATAAACAAATGCAGAGTAAACCTGAAAAATGGATGACCAAGATGTGTCATGAAAAATGGCTTTCTATCCTACAGTAGTTCGACTTCGAAGAACAGTATTCTGAGATATTAATTTTGTGTCAATATTTGTTTAGTATACCTGCGCATAATGTAAATGTTGAGCGTGTCTTTTCTATGATGAGTGCTCAGTGGACTGACGAGAGGAATAGATTGGATGTGACAACTATAGAGGCTATTTTACAGTGTAAGTGGAACATAAATTGTCATTGCAAAGAATTTAACTGGCAAGTATTAGGAAATGTGGAACTTCTAAAGAAAGCAAAATCATCTGAGAAATACAACTAAAATAAAAAGTTCAATTTTCATTATTTCTGTGCATACAATTTTCTTATTTTCATTTATCTTCAGTTTTCATATGAAAAAGATACTTTGGTTTCTTAATTATTTGTAATGATTACAAATTTTCTGCATTATTTTCCGTTTCTTCAGTTTCTTTATTGTAATTTGCATTAAATATTAGTTTAACAAATTTTTTTTCTTTATATCCTATTAAAATACTTGCTTGATGTTTTTCACTGCGTCTGTATCTATTTATAATATGTTTATCTGGGGATGTCTATGTATTAGAGAGATTATAAGAATGTCCCGGATTGCTTATCTTGAAATCTGGCAACCCTAGCCTAGACCTATATAGGCTAGTGTAGAAGTAAGCTATTCCTAGCCTAGTTTGAACTGCTGCCGACTGTATACTAATTAGCCTAGAGAGCTTGGGTTATCCTAACCTAATTTTTCACACTTCATCACCCAAGATTTTAAACTTGTAGGCAAGTCTGCAACCCATGCCCTGAAAGAGGACATCATGCTAACCTAGCATGAAACATTTAATATATCTAAATAATTTCTGTAAAGATATTTAGTTCATTAGTTAATAATTTTTATATCAAGCTAAATATATATTTTTCCCCTTTCAGATCAAGTGCGGGCAAAATTTAATAATTTGAAGGGATACTTCATCCGTGAATAAAAAAAAATTCAGGCTGCTCCAGGTAGTTCAGGTGGTAAACTAAGCTCCAAGTGGGAATTGTTTTATTTTGATGTCTTTTTTACATGATGCAGTGGCTCCACAACCTACACATTCCAGTGACATTAATGAACAAGTAAGAGTATATACATATGTGTATTACATTATTTACATAGCAGTTTAATAGCAGGTATAATTATTTGGCATTTAAGAATCAAATTTGCACAATAAACCTAGGCCCAGGTAAGCGAAAGTGTCAGGTTAGGTCAGTAAGGTCAATAGAAAAATCTAATATTTTTAGTTTAGTAAAGGGAATTATGCTTGCCCTTCCATAATCTTAAATTATCAGAATTACTAATGCATCATTACCTAAAACTGATCCATTATACTGCAGTTTATGTTATCAACATATTCATAGTAGATTAATATTATATATATTTTTTTTATTTACAGGTAAATCCTATAGATAATCCTCTAGTTATTGAGGTTACTCAAAACACTTTTGATGAGTTTCAAATTGGAAAGTCAAGTACGGGTTCTTTAACTCGACCTGTGTTCCCCAACTTTGACCTTTCTGATGGAAGTTCTGATCGGTCTGTTACACCAGCAACTCCCGCAACTTCATCTGTACAGAGCCAAAAAACAAGTAACAGTGGTAAGAAGAGGAAGCTACAAAATTCATTTGAGGAAGAATGCTTGCAAACCCTCAAAGAATTGGACAACACCAGTATACCTAATGACCTAGGTTTGAGTGTGGGAAAAACAGTTGAGGTTTGGATAAGGTCCCTACTAGTAAATGGACAAAAGGTTGCAGCAGCTAGGATTTCCCAAGTCCTCCTGGAAATTGAGCGGGAATATGGCTTACCTGATGATAAAGTAGGCTAACAGTAGTTATCATTTTGGTGCTAAATTCAGTCAGTATTTAATCTCTGGTGCTAATTTGAATTTCAAATACATGATCTGTAAGATCTCAGGCTTTCTAGTCTAATCAAGTTCCTGTAGCTGTAAACATTTTGTATACAATAGAGTTCAGTCTAATCAAGATTGATGTCATGCAGCTTTAAACATTTTCTATGTAATAAAGTTGATTAAAGCAATTTCATGGTTTGTTTCTCCAGATATCGCAGGGTACATATTTAAATTCCACATCACTCTTCATAACTTTCTTATAAGTACTGAGGAGTAAATAATAGCAATTGAACAAATAATGAATTTATTTTAAGATTACTGTATATACAAATGCAAATATTCAATGGCATATGGGAGAAAATGTCCACTAGTGCATATAGGCTCATTCATCTTGGAATGGTACTGCCCCTTCATTATTAAAGTAATCCATTAATGTGTTCCTTACATTTTGGGCATCACTGGCTACGTCCGCCATGTCCAGGAATACTATCCAAACCACTGTTTGATAAACCTATCTCTCTTATTTCAGGGGGTGCATACAAATTCTTAGATTGTGCACGGATAAAATTATGTAAAACCACTATAGCAAACAAAATGTCCCCTACATTGTTTGGACAAGTTTGGATAGGTTTTGTTAACACCTTAAATACTACTGACATGATACCAAAGGCATTTTCTGATATGCGCCTTGCTCTTGACAACCTATAATTGAATATAGTTTTTTCTTTGCTTAATTCCCTTCCTGGGAAAGGTTTCATCAAATAGGGCTTAAGTGGGAATGCCTCGTCCCCAACAATGACATATGGGCTTTGCTTATCAGAGAAAGGTAAGCAACATGATGATGGGATATTTAAAACTTCACTATTTATTGCTTCCTTTAGGCTACACATATCCCAAACCCCACCGTCGCGGGCTCTTCCATTAGCACCTATATTTACATACAGGAACTTATAAGATGCATCAACTAATGCCATCATGATCATACTAAAATGACCTTTATAATCATGAAAATCTGAACCAGAATGTGGGGGCTTTGCAGTTAGCACTCTTTTCCCATCCAGTTACGTTGTATATGGCTCTGCATGTCTCTGGTATGAGGGATGAAACCAGATTATGGCTAATCCGAAATTGATACCCAAGGGAAACTTGTGATTCTCCTGAAATGAGAGAAAAATTCCCTTAGCAATAGTATAAATATATATTCCTAATGTACATACTGTAAACCTTGCATTTTTGCCTTGACATATTGTACTACAGCTTATCTGGAATTATCAGTTAATTAATAACCATACTGTCATCAACTATAAAGTTTAAAATATAATAGTGCAACCACAAAATTTATATTTTTTTTATTATAAATTGTGTAAACACGCAATTATTTTTTTATTATGTTACCCAGTTAATAGACAGCATTGCTAGGTTAGGTTAGGTAGTTGTTTTGAGATTGATAATACTTTACTAACCTAGTCTAGGCTACTTTGATGCCTGCCATTAGGTTATAGTCTAGTCTGGGTAGCCTTATGTACAATTCTATCGAATACCTTAATCTTAAGCTTGGCCTTGGCTAACTTATGCCAAGACAAAGAACATTTATATATATATATATATATATATATATATATATATATATATATATATATATATATATATATATATATATATATATATATATATATATATATATATATATATATATATATATAATGTGTGTGTGTGCATGTGTGTGTGTTTTAATTTGCCCTTTTCTCCCTTGAAAATCCAAAAATTGTACATCAGCCTAGACTAAGCTTACTTTTTTCTACAAGGATCTATCAAACATGAATAGCAACCCATAAATGAACAGTGTACAGATACAAAATGATCAGCATCTTTCATGCATAACCTAATTAATACACCAAGTCTAGGATAGATTAGCCTAGTCTAGGCATATACAATTCAAAGTAACATAGCCTACCTGTTGCTAAATAATGAAGAGTGAGGGTCAATCGCTCTGCAGCAGACACAGCTTTCCTCATTTTAGTATCAGCTTTTTCAGTGTGAGGTGTCACCAAGTTCAACAGATGAGTGAACTGTTCTTTCGTCAATCTAATCCAGGTCTTCATGGTTAGTTTGTCTTCCAAGCTCAGTTCCTTTACTAATCTGTAATAAACACTTTCGTTTTCACGTCGTTTTAACCAGGATCGAACCCAAAGACATTTTTTTGGTGTCTTCATTCTGTGTAACATCATTAAATACATAACAGCATGGCCCACTATTACTGATTGATTTCTATTAAAAGTCATGTTGGTTTTATAACACTTGAAAATCACAGCTGAGGCGGTTTGTTTCTCTGATGGAGAAAAATGTGAGTATTGACAGTGCAGTGAGAAGTGAGAGTGCTGTGAATGTTGAGGAGGTGGCTGTCCATCCCACCAGTGCTCCTAGACGAAGGTCACTGTCCCACTCCCCCGCACCAGGGAGAAGACATACCGGAGGTCCAAGGGAGGCTGGTGGGGTTTGCCCCCCCCCATCCAGCCTGTCATTTGCTCCCAGGCTTCGACTAAACATCATTGGAAAGGCATTCCAGTGCGTCAGCTTTCTTCAGATTCGGAAACTTCCAGTCCGCACAAGAAGCTCCCATATCACTACTCTGTATCTTTGTTCCTGCTCAAGAGACATGCAAGTCTTGGCGACATCTCTCTCCTGGCTGCCAAGAGGTACAGGGAGGCTAGCCCACAACCTTCCTGCAGTTTTCAAGTCCAGCCTGATTCTCCTGCTCATCGTCGTCATTCATTGAGAGACAGTCCTGAGTGCTATAAGCATTCTAAGCACCAGACTTTTTCCGAGTGCCTGACTTCTTCTTAGTGGTGCCCAGCGCCCACTGACTCACGCCAGACTTCTGCTGATGAGCGCCCGGCGCCCACTGTCTCGTGCTAGACTTCCATTCTTGAGTGCCCAGTGCCAACTCCCGAACCTCTGATGCCAGCAGCCAAACTCCCAGCTTCTGCTTTTGGAACCCACGCACCTTCTGTTAACCTGTCTTCCTCATCGGTTCAGGAAGATTCTTTAGCCCCACTCAAGCGTCAATTGACCAAGCTTATGGGTTTTTTAAAGAAATCCTCTTCTGCTCCAGAGTCCAAGGATAAATCCTTGTCTCTTATCTCTTCAGAGGAGGAAGAGGTTGTCCGGGATACGGTTCCCTCGTCTTCTTACTCGTCTTTTCTGCATTTCCTCTTGGATAATTTTCCTGATTTCTTCGTGCCTGCTTCACCTACTTCTCCAGCTTCTACCTTCCTCATGAAAAAGCATTCATCAGAAGGTACCAGGTTACCCAAGCTAGTTCTTTCCTCCTCCTCGAAGAAGGCTCTTAAAGAAGTTCATGTCTGGCTGGCTGCTAAGAGAGAACAAGGCAAAGTGACATTTGCTTTTCCGCCCAGCAAATTGTTAAAGATTAGGTACTCTTACTATGCCACTGGGGAAGCTCCTTCCTTGGGAGTTTCTGCCTCCTCCCAAGGGGACTTCTCTGGTCTGGTGGATTCGACTCCTAGAACGGCCTTTTCTACGGCCAAGATAATGTTTTCCTCAGCTGAGCTGGATCACCTTATCAAGAATATTTTTAAGGTGTTTGAGATATTTAGTTTCCTTGATTGGGCCATCGGGGTGTTAGCGAGGAAGATTGAAGACTGTCCTGATCTAGCTGAAGACTTTGCCTCCGATTGGCTGGGAGTTCTTTCATGCTCAGATAGGGCAATTAGAGATGGCTCTTTAGAACTTGCCTCCCTCTTTTCTATGGGGGTCCTTAAAAAGAGGGAGCTTTGGTGTTCTTTCACCTCGAAAGGAGTCTCACCGACACAGAAGTCAGTTCTACTCTTCGCTCCTTTAGATAGGTCTTACCTCTTTCCTGAAGTCACAGTGAAGAAGATTCTTTCAGACTTGCAGAGTAAGTCTACCACTGACATGTTGGCACAGTCTACAAGACGTCTGAGGGACCCTGTGCCTTCCAGATCAAGATCTTTCTCCCCTCTACAGTCTCAGCCCTTTTGTGGAGGGAAGGCTAAAACCCAACCTCGACCTAGATCAAACTTGCGACCTCCTATGAAGTCCATTAAGAGGTCTTCCTTCAAGTCCAACCCCAAGAAGTGAGAAGTTAGTCCTCCGCACCCAAGTAGGAGCCAGACTTATACTTTATTGGAAGGAATGGGAGCACAGAGGAGCAGATCCTTGGGTGATCAAGGTTCTCAAGGAGGGATACTCCATTCCTTTCATGAAGAGTCCTCCTTTAGTTACATCTCCAATCACCTTGACAGCGTATTCAAAAGGTTCCTTGAAGTTTTTGGCCCTCTCTCAAGAAGTCGAATCCCTTCTTTTCAAATGAGCAGTGGAAGAAGTGCTAAATCCCCACTCAGAAGGTTTTTGCAATCGCCATTGTGGTTTTGAAAGCCTTGGGGGCCTGGAGGCCCGTTCTGGATGTCAGCCTCTTGAATGTGTTTGACTGAAGATGAAGTTTCATATGGAGACCGTTCTCTCACTTATGTCCTCAGTACAACAGGGCGACTGGATGGTCGCTCTGGATATGCAGGATGCGTATTTTCATGCATCCCTGTCCATCCAGACTCACAGGAATTTCTACTCTTCATTTTTCAGAACAGAATACTACAGTTCCGGTCCCTATGCATCGGTTTATTGATGGCCCCTCAAGTTTTCACATGAATCCTTGCTCCTCTAAGGAATTGGCTTCACCTTCTGGGAATCAACATCAACTTATATCTAGACGATTGGCTTCTCCGCTTGTCGGAGGAGGAAAAGTGCGCGGAGGACTTGAGAAGAACTCGTCATCTGACACAGGAGTTAGGCATTCTCATCAACAAAAAGAAATCCCTTCTGACACCGACTCAGGAGATTCCCTATTTAGGGATGATACTGAACTCTTGGACTTTTTGGCCTTTTCTTTCGCCCAAAAGAGTAAAAAACTGCCTTCAGACTGTCAGTCAGTTCCTTGCTCTTCCTTCCTCCTTGGCAGTGCAGTGGATGAATCTTCTGGGGACCCTCGCTTCAGTAGAGCAGTTTGGAAAGTTAGGCAGACTGCACATGAGACCCCTTCAGTTTTTCCTCAAAGCGAATCGGTTCAGAAAGACCTAACCAGACTCTTTCATCTTCCCAATTACGTTGGAAATCAAAGAGGATCTCCAGTGGTGGTCGTGTGGAGAAAGACTTCAGGAAGGGAAGTCTCTTCTCCTAGTGTGCCCAGACCTTCAATTTTATTCAGATGCCTCCAACCTAGGCTGGGGCACTCCTCTGGGCGGCCGGGAAGTTTCTGGAACATGGACTACGAAAGAATTCTCACATCAACGTAAAGGAACTGAGAGCAATTCACCTGGGCCTTCAGTCCTTCTCAGATCTTGTCTGCGGCAAGAAGATTGTAGTCCATGTGGACAACACCTCCGCACTTGCTTACATTTGCAAACGGGGCCACTCATTCCTTCTCACTGTACGAGATGGCGAGGGATCTCCTTCTGTGGGTTGAGAAGAACCAAGTCACTCTTGTCACCGGGTTTATTCAAGGGAGAATGAACGTGATTGTGGACGAGTTAAGCCGCCTCAAACAGGTCCTTCCAGCTGAATGGACCTTAGACCTGTTAGTCAGTAACAACCTGTTGAAACTATGGGACAAGCCCACAGTGGATCTTTTCACAATGTCGAGAAACCACCATCTTCCACTCTTTTGCTCTCCGGTCCCAGATCCTCAAGCATGGAGCACAGACACCATGCTTTTGGACTGGACAGGCTTAGATGTGTACACCTTCCCTCCCTTCGGAATGATCAGGGAAGTAATCAACAAGCTGTCGACGCATCAGAACACCTCCTTGACCCTAGTAGCTCCATTTTGGCCGAACAAGGAATGGTTTCCAGACTTGATTCGACTCCTGGTAGATTACCCAAGACTCCCTCCACAAAAACAGTCTCTGCTCAGACTACCCCACTTTCTCAGATTCCACCTAGGGTTGTCTGCTCTGGCCCTGACAGGCTTCAGACTGTCAAGCGCCTCATCAGAGCAAAAGGTTTTTCGAGACAGGCAGCAGAGGCAATTGCGAGATGCAGACGAGCTTCTTCTACAAAGATCTCCCAATCAAAATGGACAGTCTTCAGGAGGTGGTGCAGCCACTATAACATCTCTTCTTCTGAAACATCTATATGTCAAATAGCCGACTTTTTGATATTCTTAAAGTCCGTCAGAAAGCTATCAACCTCTACCATCAAAGGGTATAGGCCAGTGCTCAGCTTAGTCTTTAAGCACAGAGGAATGGATCTGTCTTCTAATCAAGATATCAATGACTTGATCAAATCCTTCAATGCATCCAAGAAAGAAATTTCTTCCAACATCTCTTGGAACTTAGACGTTGTACTGAAATGGCTTTCAGGTCCTCAGTTCAAACCTCTCCATTCTGTTCCCTCAGGAATCTCACGAAAAAGGCTCTCTTTTTAATGGCTCTCACTACTGCCAAACGTATTAGTGAGTTACAGGCAATAGACAAGAGAATAGGCTTTGCACAAGGGGACGCAGTATGTTCTCTTTCTCTGGGTTTCCTCGCAAAGAACGAGGATCCTTCTAAACCCTGGCCTAGATCCTTCGTCATCAAGAACCTTATGGATATCTTAGGATCTGAGGAAGAAGAAAGACTCCTCTGTCTGGTGAGGTGTCTCAGGTCCTACCTTTATAGGACGGAAAAGATTAGAGGATCTTCAAAACACCTCTGGTGCTCTGTAAGGAACCCAGTTTGCCTGCTCTCCAAAAATGCCATATCCTTTTTTCTGAGAGAGTTAATATTAGAGGCCCACTCTCAGATCCAGGAAGAAGCCTTTCTATTACTTAAGGTTAAGGCTCACGAAATTAGGGCAGTCGCAACTTCCCTCGCTTTTAGACATAACTTGTCTCTTTCTACGATCGTACAGTCGTCGTTCTGGAGATGCAAGTCCATATTTGCCTCACACTACCTCAAGGACATAGAGCCAGTGTTTGAAAATTGTACCACTTTAGGACTTTTATCCGTGGCTGGCATAGTGCTGGGGGGAGGAAGCATAGGGAAACACTCTGTTCCTTTGCTATCCACTCGCCTTGACTTATGGTTTTGGGTCAGTGGGAAGCCTTGGGGTACACTGTACCTGGAGTAACCACCAATTTCGTTTTTTATTTTCAATGGTTGGGTTATGGTTTTAATTCTGTGGTTGAGGTGATAGTGTTATTTTGCATTCTGGTCTTTGCCCAGGGCAAGGGCATCTTTTAAGACTGTCAGCATACGGTGTACTTCCTCCGCTGCAAAGTTCCCACTTATTGAGGGGCGACCCTTGGCTACACTGCCACGTCCACTGCAAGTTGAGAGAAGCGCCGACCAGAGGCAGTACCTACCTGCAGCAGCTCTCTCAACAGGTAAGGAAACAACAAACATTTATTCATTGTTAGCAACCTTTCTATTTCAAATTCATTACGTACTTAATGCTTTGGAGTAGAATATGTCCATGCTCTTTCCCACCTCCTAACAGTGTGGAATCAGCTATGTAATTACTTGGTAAATTACTTATATAAAAATGACTTTTTATGATAAAATAAAGTTTTTTATATACGTACCAAGTAGTTACATGATCAGAGCCCACCCTCCTCCCCTTGCATGGACGAATTGAGCTCTCTGCTGAGTTGTTTCCTTGAGTCCCGGATAGTGGGCGGGACCTTGTCACCTATGCACTGACGATAGTAGTGCTGCCGTGCGAATTTTGAATTTTTAAGCTGCCGTTGGTTAGGGAACCAATAGTTATGTAATTACTTGGTAAGTATATATAAAACGTTTATCATAAAACTGTAATTTTTCTTCTAATCGCTCCTTAACAACCGAACCCTCCATGTATGCGCAAACCCCTCCGTTTCTTTACCCTTCATTCAATATGAAGGAGTTCCCTAAGGCAGTGTTCTTAGCACCACCCGGTTTCTCATAGCAATCAATGGTATTATAGCATCCCTGCTAGCGCGAGTTAGATCCTCCTTTTATGTCGATGATCTTGCAATTTATGCTGCCAGTTCCTCAATCCCTAAGCTCCACTCAGTTATACAGTCTGCCGTTTTAGCTGCCTCTTCATGGGCTACTAGACATGGATTTCTCTTTTCCACTAATAAAATATTTTCCATTCTTTTCTCGCCCTCAAATGGTATCTCCATCACCACTTTTGCTCTATAGTTTGCCCATACAGTACCGTACTAGTGATAAATTCCTTATTGCAATACAGTACACTCCCTGAACACCTGAATTTGCCCTTAATCCCACTAGCCCGAACAACCCTCAGTTACCAATCCCGCTATTGGGAATTTTAACAGCCAGCATTACCAACGCTCTAGGTAAAATCTTGTCACTTGAGCTACCATAACAAACGGTTGGCAACGCTGACACAGGTGTGCGCCGGCACTCCCACTTTCGTCAGTTGCTTTTTGTTCGCGCTGCTGGAATGTTGTTTCCTTCTGCAGTGCGAGGTTTTAATCCTATTGCCCGACTTCTCTTTGTATTTTGGACTTCTGGTGAAGACCTGGATTGTACTTACCGGTTTTTTCTCCTGGATTTTCTGGATATCTTCGATGTGGAATGTCTTTTGGAATTGGACTCGCTGGTTCCTGGTGTCAATTGTTCATCATGGACCCTTACACCTTCTACTACCGTGCCTTCGGCTTCGACGTCAACCTCGACTACTCCTACGACTGTGGATGCAGGAGCTCATCGCTTCTTCCTGCCAGAGATGGATGAGTACCTTGAGACATGATAGACATTCTGTAAGGTATGTAAGAAGGTTAAGTGTGATGTGCAGACTCATTGTGATGAATGTTCTGATTGGAAGGCACAAGAGATGGAGGATTGCATTCGTCATCGCAAGTCTATGGCTAGTAAAGGTGGCAAACATCGGTCAGATTCTCGTTGCCTCAGGTGTCTCAGGCTTCTGCTACAGATCAGTTGATGGATTTAGTGAGTTCAGAGGTAGTCAAACAGATAGAGGATAGGACTGTAAGTAGTATGGAAAATTTAATAGCTAGTCTTCTTCAACATTTGTCAGGTAGGGATAGTAATAGTGTTAGGATGTCTAATCCTGCTTCCTTTTCAGCTCCCCTGCCTGTTTCAGAACCAGCCCTAACGGGTGCTGAGGGTAATGGCAGAACCGCAAGCCTCCGAGTGGGTAGGGTCTGCTGGCCCCCTCGGCACGGAGCAGGCAGTGAAGGATTCTTCCCCCCCTCAACCCCCTTGTAGTATTGATAAATTTAATGTTGATAATGTTAGTCAGGATCAAGATTTAGGTGTGATAGAGGAGGTTAGTCTGGGTTAGGTAGTGAGGAGAAGGTATTAAGGGTGCAGAGCCGTTCTCTTGGACGGGTTCTGGTTTCTGGTTCGAGTGGTTTTTGTGCTCTGGCAAGAGTTTCGCCTTCAATGCTTCTTTTTGGTCTGGCTCATTCTCAAGTCAATGTTTCAGTTCCGGTGGTGCAGAATCCTTCTGCCCTAGCTCCTAACTCACTTCCGACTGTATCTAAATCTTCTACTGTAGTTTCCCCAGCTTGGAGAAGCCTCTTAGGGAGAATGTCTCTCTTTCTCTCTCTCTCTTTTAATTCCAGGGTCACGTCTCCGGATGCACTCTCTAGAAGTGCATCTGACACCAGGAAGGTCTATCGACTCCCCTCTTCCTGACTTTCATCTGTACACAGATGCCTCAGATCAAGGTTAGGGAACAACCTTGGAGAAAACCCAGGCCTAGGGCCTCTGGTGGGGTTCGAGAATGAGAGGAGTCAATAAATCTTTGGAAAATCAAGGCTGTAAAGGAAGCCCTCAGTTGTTTTCAGTCCTAGTACGCAACAGAGTAGTGGCTATGTTTAGGGACAGCGTAATTGCCGTGTTGTATCTGAAGAACTTGGGGAGGAACAGGCTCAACAGAACTCTATACTATAGCACTGAGAGTCCTGAGAGAGTGCGAAGAATGAAAAGTATCTCCTCCCCAATTTATATCGGGGAGTCTCAATGTACTGGCCGATTCGCTATGTCGCTCCCGTCAGGTATTTTTGGGGGGGAGAGTGGACTTTGGCTCTGGGAGTAATCCTCATTCGTTTAAAGTTCTTTATCTGCAAGTGTTCCTTACCGGCGATCCAGCAGAGGTATCTTTATGTCTGGTACGAGCATTAAAGTCTATTTATCATAGGTTGAGAAACTCTGTCCGCTTGTCTCTCCGCGGAATCCTTCCGGACCGGTGTCAAAGAATGCTATTAGTTTCTTTTGGAGGGAGGTGATTTCCCAGGCTTCTCAGGGTTCTCCTTCGTCGTCTTCAGCTCTGTATTTCCCCGACCACACAGTATTCGGAGTATGTCCACTTCATCTTCCTTTCTAAGGAATTATTTAGTGCCTTCTATTCTGGTGGCAGCTACTTGGAAGTCCATCTCAGTGTTTACTTCCTTTACTTAAGAGACATGCGATTCGCCTCATAGCGTGTAGCGGCGAAGTCTACTATCTAGGGTGAGTTCATTTAGCTGAGGTGGTATTTGCTTAGTGCGGAGATTCGGAGGGTTATTCTCTTAGTCCACGTGTAGTGGCGAAGTCTATTATCTAGGGTGCGTTCATTTAGCTGAGGTGGTATTCACTTAGTGAGGAGATTCTTAGGTTAACCAGGTAGAGGAATTCCTTTTAGTCTTTAGAATTCTTAGGCAACAGTGATAGTATAATCACATGAACTTAGGTTTAGTACATTTTAAGTATCTTAGTCCTTGATAGTTTTCCTACGAGAGTCCAAGGGGGTACTCTAGTAGGCTAGGTTCTTTTGGCAGCGCTGAGATACTTCTTTGCTTGTCGGTCGTCAGGCCTTCCGCACCTGAATGGTGGAGGGTCAGCGGCTCGTCACACTACTTCTTTTCCCTCCATACATGAGAACCTCTGAATAGACACATGGGAGGTTCATCATACTCCTCCATACATGAGAGGTTCTGAAGAACCACATGGGAGGTCGACGGACTGAGACAGTACGGACCTGACTAGCAATCAAAGCACTCTCCAGCATGTCTCGTCACCAAAAGCATCGATTGATAAGGTGAGTGTATAACTAAATAGATATCCTATGCAGAGCAGATCGGTGAACTGCCATCTCTGTGGCTGTAAAAGGGGATGTGCTGCAATCTTAGATGGTTCTCCCAGAGGGCCAGCGGCTCTGCACTCTGCCTCATTCTCCTCCATACATGAGAGGTTCTGAAGAGCAACATGGGAGGCTGATGGACAAAGAGTACTGACCTGACTGTCGATCAAAGTAGTCTCCAACATGTCTCTTCACTGAAAGCATTGACTGATATGGTGAGTGTATGACCAAACAGATATTTTATACAGAGCAGATTGGTGAGCTACCATCTCTGCAGTTGTCAAAAGGTGTGCAATAGAACTGATCCCTCCTCCTCTAAATGTTGTTAATCAGGCAAATTCAGGTGTCAGGGAGTGTATTGCAATATGAAGTTTTCATAATAAAACTAATATTGTAATACTTACCTGAACACCTGAATGATTCCCACACTCCTTTCCCCACATCTTACTTTAGCACTTAATGATATCAGTAATAATCTACCTATTGGTATTAAAAGTAACCTGTATATGGATGATTTTGCCATATATTATTCAGCATCTCAAATAAAACATGCAGAACGAAACATTAATAAAAGCATAGTCAAAATAGATGAATGGGCTTTATCTGTAGGCTTTAAATTTTCCATAGATAAAACCCAAGCAATCATGTTTTATAAAAATAAAAAGTGGAAAAAAGGGTAAGAAATAGACTTAAAAATCAGAAACCATAGTATACCAGTTGGCCAAACAGCAAAATTTTTAGGATAGTATACCAGTTGGCCAAACAGCAAAATTTTTAGGATTACTATTTGATACTCACTTGAACTGGAAAGCCCACATAACATACATGAAATCAAAATGCAAAAGAGCATTAAACCTAATTAAAAAACTATCGAACACTACTTGCTGAGCCGATAGACATACCCTTACTTTATTGTATAATGCAATAGTGCTCTCTATCGTTGATTATGGAAGTGAAATACATGGCTTGGCATCAGATGCAGCGCTGAAAACGGTAGACCCAGTTCATAATGAAGGCCTTAGAATATGTTCAGGAGCTTTTCGATCATCACCAACGTCTTCTTTACAAGTTGAATGTGGTGAACTACCTCTGTCTCTCCGTAGAGAGCTAGTAACAATGAAGAGTGCTCTGAGAATTCAGACAAATGATTCTCCAACCAGAAAAATATTTGGATTAAGATATGTGTTTATAAACAATCATCCACCTTCTTTCCCAATTAGAGCTAGAAGATTGTTTGAGTTGCTAAGTATATATATACAATTACCTGTAATATTAAAATTGCCTCCTCCTGGGACAATGAATAAAAGGAGAATTTGTACACACTTGAAATATTTATCAAAAAATCATTCATATACTCCAGAATACCATAGACAACACACAGTAGAGCATATAATCCAAAAAGGTCCACATTACGCAATATACACTGACGGATCTAAATCACAATACGGAGTGGGATATGCTGCAGTATCCCAAAACAAAACGTATCAGTTCTCTCTCCCAGACAAAGCCTCTGTATTTACAGCTGAGTTATGTGCAATAGTATCAGCCATAAAAATAATTAGAGAAGTCTCATATAATAATTTTGTAATTTATAGCGACTCCAGAAGTGCTATAGAAGCTATTCAAAGCTATAATAAAAAAAATAATATTGTACAACATATAAAGTTCTCACTCCATAAATTGTATAATAAGGGAAAAAATATTGAAATATGTTGGATCCCTGCCCATGTAGGGATTAAGGGAAATGAAGAGGCTGATAAAGCAGCTAAAGAAGCGGTCCACATGACAAGAACAAATGTAGACATCCCTATCAGTGACTATACAAGACATATAAAAACAGTCATTGTAAAAAAATGGCAAAATATATGGAACGAAGAACCTGAAAATAATAAATTAAAACAAATGGAGTTCGTCATATCAGAGAGAGAGACAAGCACAAGTAATTCTGACACGTCTTCGAATAGGCCATACTCGTTTGACACATGGACACTTAATGAACAGTCCATGTGGCCCTCTTCCCAAATGCCCAGATTGCAGTGTGCTGATAACAGTTAAGCATATACTGTGTGAATGTCCAAAATATAACCTGCAGCGATTATCAAATTTTGGAAATAGACCTATAGAAGAAATTTTGTCAGAATCTTCAACATTCTCAATAGCACCCATTTAAATGTTTATGAGAAGCTGCAAATTAATTGGAAAAATATAAAAGAAACAATCAATCAGTATAATGAATTTTAAAACAAATTTTATGATTTTACTTAATTTATTTTGAATTTTGATATACCTTTTAAGTGAGAATGTGTGGAAGCATGAGTTTAAATGTATTTATTGTTTGAGTGTGTTCCAATATGAAAGCGTATGCCTTTTTACAGCTTTTAATTTCATTTTCATTTTCGTTCATCATCATTGACAAGTGACCTATTAGGTCCCAGTGCTAGGCTTCTAGCCTAGACTTGTCATTTCATCCTAATCCTTCGGGCCAGCCCTATGAGAGCTGATGGTCAGCTCAGTGGTCTGGTTAAACTATTTTAATAATAATAATAATATTGCTCATAGGTCGTTGCAACGCTCCTTGCTATCAATTAATACTCATCTCCAAGCTGTAGCAGTAACTTTCATTTTAGACAAGCAAATTACAGTTTGCTCCATCTATCTTCCTCTTGATTTGGATTTCACTTATAATGATATTCATTTACTGATCAATCAGTTTCCTACTTCTTTCCTCCTTGGTTATTTTAATGCTCTCAACACCATATGGGGTGGGAACACGACAGATGCCAAGGGTAGGATGTTGGAGGGTATTATGGATGATCATAATATCACTATACTCAATAATGGAGCCATGACTTTCCATAACATCTACTCCATTACTTATTTGGCTATTGATCTAAGCTTTTGCCCATCTAGTGCTCACATTGATTATGAATGGTCAGTAAATGAATATCCAAATGGGAGTGACCACTTCCCAATTCATATAAAAGCAGTTAAGAATCAGCCCTCTGAGTCACCTCCCAAATGGAAGGTAGATGAAACAAACTGTAAGAAATTTAGTGAGTCTGTTCTCATGGACAAGAATGTAAAATCATTTCCATCCATCTCAGAGGCATATAATTACTTCAATGACACCACCATCAACAGTGCATTATTATTATTATTAATAAAGTAGTTTAACCAGACCACTGAGATCAACAGTACAATTGCCTCTATTCCAACAACTAAAGGGAAGCCCTCTAGGCCAACAGTTCCTTGGTGGAACAAAACCTGCAGTAGTATGAGAAAGATCACTAGAAAATTCTACAAAAAGTATAAGAGGAGTGGCACTGCCGAAGCCAAAGTTATTTATCAACGTGCTGTGGCCAAACAAAATAAATATTTTAAAAAAGCAAAAAGAGAGTCATGGATGTACTACATTAATGGCATTAGCTCAAAAACACCATCGAAAATGATTTGGAAGAAAATTAAAAAACTAAATGGCAAGTTTGTCCCTGAACCTCTGCCTACCCTTAAGATAAATGGTGACCTAATCACCCAACCAGAAACGGTCGCAGAAAAATTAGGAGAACATTTCTCGAGAATATCGAGTAGTGAGAACTATTCTGTAGAATTCCAAGACATTAGAAATGTCTAGATTTCTTTTGACTTAAGGGCCGGGTCACCCTCTGGAAAGCCATTATATCTCAAAAAAATAAAATTCGAGTTTTTCATGGATTTGTATTCTATAACTATCCAAAAACAGTGTGCGAACTTCATTGGAACATTTCGCGCTCATTTACCGAGTCTCACGTGGGTTTAAAGGGATATGGGTGTGACCGGGGCGTAACCAGTTAAAGGGCCGAGGGTGATAACAAACCTTATGCGGCTCGAAATGCGGTTCATTTCTGCATGTATTTTTCGGTATTTTATTCCTGAACGTCTAGTGATGTCTGGTATCTGTTCTCTAAGTCAAGGCTGATTCACCACCACCAACGACCATTCGAAACAAATCAACAAATGAAAGTCTTCATAGTGTGCTGTGGAATGAACTGCCAAAAACAAAATTCTTTCAACTAAGCAGGATGACATACAGTATTTACAGAGCAGTGGTCAGATTCAACTTAGGGACAGAAGCACTTGAGAGAGCATTAGGTGAAAAAGGGGTCAAAAACATGCAAATAAGGAAGAAGATTGATTACAAGAGAAAATATTCATCGATGATGACACAGCAGAAAAAATCAGAAGTGAAATATAGGAAGATAAGAAAAGTGCATGAGGAAGAGGCCAGGGTAGCAGCAGAAAGCACAACTTATGGCCCTGGTGTGGCACCACTTATCTAGTGGCACTGCCGCACTTTGATGAGCAATGTTGACAATGAGAATAGGGAAGACGCCCACTGCTGGTAAAACAAAACCCCTTTTCTATGATTTGATATTGTGATGACATCCCAGCAGTGAGGCTATAAAAGCCGATAAAGGCGCAGAAAAAAAAAGAAAAAGAAGAGAGAAAGAGAGAAACACGCTGACGCTATCGACATTCAGCACGATACCAAAGTAAGTAAAGTAAATATTAATAATTTCTGTTAGATATTTCAATACAAAAATACTATTTCAGTATGATATAGATATGCAAGTGTTTAGAATGTTTGTATGTGAAAATAGTACAATTCATAACGTCAGTAACCAAGGTATGGTGTATGAAAACATTCAAACATCTTCCGAAAACTTTGAAGTGCGATTACTCAAAACAATACTTTTTTGGTTTCAAATACTTGCTGAAGTTCGAAATATTATTGGATTTTCTTGAAACCTCTCATGTTAATGCATATATGTTGTGTCTTTTTCATGTAATTTAGCTTTTTTAAATAAAATGATAAATAATATTGAAAAATCGGGCGTTATCGGCGTGACGTCACGGTTGTGCATTTTTTACCTATAAATGTCATATTTCATTTATGCCACATTTAAAGAAACTACGTTTCTTAGTAAATCTAAGATAATTCCCAATTTGTATATCTGTATCGATCATGAAAGGAAGGCTATTGTGAAATCTCCGTTTGGTCAAACCAGACGCAAACGTCATCAATAAGTACCTGTGTAGTGCTTTAAGACAGTGCGTCATCATACATTAGCATTCGTTTGCATAAACTCAGCGTTCTCCTTTTGCTCAGAGCTGGAGGCAAATGTCACGTAGCCGTGGGAAGTTCTTGGGAACGAGGTCATATGTTTGTTCGTGTGTGTGCATCTTAGTCTTGCTATGTAAAAGTGTGACAGCTTAGAGATTAGATCGACATGGGAGATCATCCTATGCAGACCAATTGTATTCTTTGTAAATAAGTCTTTATACAAAATACAAGAAAAACCACTATGGAGTTTGTCTGAAATCCTGCAGAACATTGGTCTGATCTTCCAAAAACAGTCTTATTCTACAACCATGAAGAAACTGAAGATGTCATAACCAAACTCTGACTGAGTTCCAAACACAGTCCTTATAACCAAACACCTGGAGGAATTTCTGATGAAATACCTTCACACAACAGTGGTGGCAGCACACACAACAGCGGTCACAACAGAGCTTTCTGGCAGCACCTCTACATGGCGTCTACATTGGTAAACGGAAGCTCCGATACGGCGAGATGCCCAAAAAACCATAGACAATTGTCATCTTCATAAACAATGGTTACAAGCAGACGGAAAGAAAACATTCAACAACGAAAAAGCGAGGAAAACATCTGACCTTCACAACACATCTACCCCAACGCATGGCAGAGAGAGAGAGAGAAATCTACACAAATCTACGCAACATTGCACATCAACACTCCACGTTGTTCCCTGAGGGTTTCTGCAATCAACATTCATCAACATAAGAAGTTCAACATCCACGATAACATCCCTTCGATGACGTGTATCTAGCCAGACGGAAGTTGGACAGCAGAGGAACCTCGTCGACCTACTTACCAGAATCCAATAAAAAGCTAAGTACAGCCATTATTTATAACAGTTGGTATATTCATTTACAGTGTTCGGGTCTCGAGTGGCAGGTTGCTGATATAAGGTGAGCAGTGCCGTAGATTAATACCTTTGCCTTGCAGACGTAGCGGTTCCTGATACCTCATTTTTTTTTCATACTTTTGTGTCCTTTTATTTTTTACGCCTGACACATTGTTAACTCTGTTCTTTTTCAGGAAAGTGCATTTATTACCTTTCATTATTGTATTTTATGATGCATTTTTCATAAGTGATGTTATTTTTTAGCGGTTATATGAATCTCGGTTGTTATTTACTTGCGTTCCTGGTTTAGATTTATGAGGTTACGTAGCGGCCGTGTTTATTCATATAGGTTTCAAGATCACTTAGAGAGTAGGCGTGCAGATAGGAAACTTAGTAGGAAAATGACTCCTCCAACCCCAAGTGGGAGCGACCCCACCACTTCCCCACAGAATCCTGTACTTACGGTAGTTAATGCTAGATCGCCAATTGTACCATTCGCAGGTCGTGTCAATGGATTTTTGACGCAGGGTGTCGAATCTTGGATTTCGTCCATAGACGTACACCTCACGGCAAAATCCATTACCGATCCGGCTTTACAATTGCAAGAGGCAAAGAGTTTCATAGATTTTGCTAAGGGAGATGCAGGTGCATACTTGCGGGGAATATCTTTTAAAGAAACAAACACTTGGGATGGTTTCAAAGCCAATCTGCGTTCCATTTATGGGAGTGAGGATGCATTGGATGAAGTTCTTGCTTTACGCAACATCATAAGACTCACATCTATGACTAATCTAAGTATAGCAGATAGGGCAGCTCTGATAGGAGATAGGCTCGAAGAGTATAAAGGACAGATTGATGGCTCAAGTTGGGTCAATGGTAATCTGCATATCAGTTCCAAATCTGTCTGCAGGTTATTCTACTTAACACTCGTAACAGCAATGTTACCTGAACCTTTGGTTAAGTGTTTTGATGAAAAACTACAATCAGATAGCTCAGAATTAGATATCTATAGGCAAGTTCGGAAACACTTGTCCAAGTGTACAGATCTCGATCCTTCTCTGATTCAGGATTTTACAAAGCAAGAAAACAAAAATCATGCGTCTACATCACCGCAACAGGTTAACTTAGTCACTAATAATCCATCAGCAGTCATTTGTTACAATTGCAAAAAACCTGGTCATGTGATAAATGAGTGTAGGTCCCGCTATTGTTCAATCCATAACAGTACGCATCATAAGTATAGTCATTGCAATGCAAGAAAGAAGAATTTAAACAGTAACACAAACATTCAAAACACTGGTAATGACGCTAAAAAGCAACAGTACCATGGGGGAAAGAACAAACATTACAAGCAGAACAGTAACGCAGGTCAGAAACAAGTACATTCAAATCGTTCCTCGGGAAAGCCAACTTCAGGCTCAGCAGTTCCAAACAATAATGCGTCAGTGAATTTTCCGAATGCCGGCGGGCAGACAAACACCACATAGCCAGCTTAAAGGGGGAGGAGAGTGATATTGGGTTATCATCACTTTTTGAATCAGATAATAAGTTCAATGTTCTCCAAGATATGTGTGAAGACAAGAATTTTCCAGAAATCGAGGTAGTGTCTCCCAAACATGCAGAGCACGGTCCCGTAGATTTTTGCAAAATACACGCTATTATTGGCTCAGAAGAAGTTAGACCCACTTTGCATGCAGTTAGCTTAGAACACAAGCATTTCACCTTGTTTTTTGATTCAGGTAGTCCACGCAATATAATGGATTTACGTACCCATCACCTTTTATTTTCAAGATTTCCCATCGAACGCTCTGATGTTCGTTTGTCAGGAATAGGCAATAATGAATTAGATGTAATTGGTACATCTCAGATACAATACAGGTTGGGGCAACGTACTTTTACGGATACCTTTATCATAGTTGGCAATATTAATATGTACCCAGTAGTTATTATGGGATATCCATCAATGTCATTACATAACGTAATTTTAACACCCGCAAAACACGGAGTGTTCATAAAAGGGAAATTCTATCGGTCTTCACACACATTGAAATCTGTTTTGGATCAGAAGGAGACAGAGAGTAAGAAGATAACGTATATCGAAGAGCCAGTCACTTGTCTCATAAGCGATGATATTGTTACAGCAACCCAACATAACTCTCAGGCACCCGTCCTTGCTGCGTTCGCACAGACCATTGAGCCAAACACACCATCGTATCTCACGGTCAAGGTTAAAAGAAAATTGCCAGGCTCAGAGGTTTTAATTCTTCCTGATACCTTAAAGATAAATGGTCTTTCAGTCACGCAAGTATTATACACAGTAAATTCTGATCATCGGGTTAACATTGAAGTTTTTAATCACTTAAATGCTGCTTTAACAGTACATGAAAATCAACATATTGTCAATATCGAAGCATATAAACATCGAATCCTTACAGTTGCTGAAATTAACTCCACTGAATCAGCAACAGACGAATCTCTTTTAAAGGTAATTAAAGGCAAGATCGAAGCAGACATCTTAGACAGGGATATAAGCAAGAAATTTTTTGATCTTTTATCCAAATATAGTGATGTTTTTTCTACTAGTACTGGAGCTTTAGGCAAAACGGAAGTCATCGAACATCAAATTCGTTTAAAGGATAAAGACCAGGTCATTTACGTGCCTTCATATCGTCTACCGGCCAAATTTCTGAATGAAATCAATGTTGAGGTAGATAAAATGTTAAAAGAGGGGGTTATTAAGAAATCTAACAGCCCTTATAATTTTCCCTTGATAGTAGTACCAAAAAAGGACAAAACCTGGAGGATTTGTGTTGACTTTCGCAAGCTTAACGACCAAACTATCCCTGATCGTTTCCCAGTACCTTGCACAGATGATATTTTGTCTCTATTAGGACAGAATAAATTTTTTACTTCCTTGGACTTACTTAAAGGCTTTCACCAGATACCCTTAGCTAAGGATAGTACCCAGTACACTGCTTTTAGTACAGCTAGAGGTCACTATGAATTCCTACGTATGCCATTTGGGCTACGTTGTGCTCCTATTACGTTCACTAGAATGATCAATATAGTGTTCGGAGATTTACTAGGGAATATTCTCCATGCTTATATGGATGATTTAGTTATATTTTCCAACACCTTGGAGGAGCATTTAAGTAAACTAGAAATAGTCCTTCAAAGGTTAAGAGAACATCATCTAAAAGTAAAAATTTCTAAATGTGAGTTTTTTAAAGACGAATTAGTCTATTTGGGTTTCATGGTATCTCGGCAAGGTCTTAAAGTAGTCCATGATAAAATCTCTGCTATTAGTAAATTTCCCGTTCCTACTAATGTTAAAGCCATACAGCAATTTCTCGGGGTTTCGGGTTATTATCGTCGGTTTATCCGAGATTATTCAGTAATAGCAGCTCCTTTAACTGATCTCATAAGGAAGGACGTAACTTTCAAATGGGAATCCCAACATCAAATTGCTTTTGATACCTTGAAAGAAAAAATCAGTTCTGCTCCTATTTTAAAGTTTCCCGATTTTACTAAAGAGTTTATTATTGCAACCGACGCATCAGATCAAGGAGTAGGAGGTGTATTACTCCAGTGGCATGACAATAAGTTTTTCCCCATTGCTTTTTATTCTCGCAAATTAAAAATGTCAGAGAAGAAATATGCAGTAATAGATAAGGAATGCCTCGCCATTGCTAATTCGTTGGTACATTTTAAATATATAATCTATGGGTATAGTGTCAAGGTTCTAACTGATCACAAGCCCCTTACTGACTTTTTTAAAGGTTTCAATCATAGTCCTAAAAGAACTCGGTGGCACATGATTATCCAGGACTTTGGAGCTAAAATTGGATACTTACCCGGTAAAGCAAACGTAATCGCAGATGCGCTATCTCGTAACCCAGTACCAACACACTCAATACCTTTCGCTGATCTAGAAGAAATTCCAATTCCTTCGCAAGCTATGAAAATTGCTATCGAAAATGGTCAATCGTTAGCCCAAGCAACAGAGAATATTACAGATATAGAATGGAATCTAGATTCAGTACGACAAGAACAAATGAAAGATCAGAAATTAAGAGTAATAATAGATGCATTAAATAGGAATCCAGATGATAAGGAATATGTGAAATATACGAATCAATATTTCTTGATTAAGGATAACATTCTATGCCGATCCGTGGCTAGGAGAACCAGGAGTTCAACACAGTTAACTAACGACCAAGTGGTTGTACCTATCACATTAATCCCAATCGTTCTGAAATGGCTTCACAACCATCCTCTGCATGGTCATCCTGGGTTCGAAATAACCTCTCAAAAGGCCAAGTCATTATTTTACTGGTCTACTATGTTAAAAGATATTAAGGCATATATTAAAAACTGTGATATATGTTTCCGTCACAAGGGCCATACTAAGAATCCTGTAGGTCTCGGAACTTATCCCGTGCCTAGCAAACCTTTTGAAAGGGTACACCTTGATTTATTGACAGGTTTTTACGAGACAGACCGGGGGAATAAAAACCTCTTGGTTATCATTGACGCCCTTACACGGTATACTGAATTAATACCACTAAAAAGTAAAACAGCCATTGAGTGCGCTAGGAAGTTTTACGAGTGCTATATATGCAGACATGGAATTCCAAATATAATAATCTCTGACTCAGGTGGAGAATTCAATAATCACTTCCTTAACTCATTGTGCGAAATTCTGCAAATAAAGAAAGTCAATACGATGATATACCATCCTGAATCTAATGGATTGGTAGAACGGGTTAATAGAAAGGTGCTAGACATACTGCGTGTAAACATAGGCGGTATGGACCCAAACTGGGACATTGCAATACCCACCGTGTCCAGTACCCTAAATAACAATTATCATACTTCAATCCGTATGTCTCCCCATGAAGCTGTATATGGGATACCTGCTAGGTCACCTTTTCACATATTATCCCCGACATCTAGTTTATCAGATCCGTTGAAGGATATAATAGATGTTAGCCGAAGTAGATATCAAACACTTTATCAAAACCTCTTACAGGCTCAAGTGTTAATGAAGAATGCACATGATAAAAAAGCTAAGGTCACAAAGCCTTACCAAGAAGGAGATATAGTATATGTACAAGTCTATGTTAGAAAAGGGCTAAATTGGAAATTGTTGCCTAAGTTTGAAGGTCCTTTCATAGTTATAGAAGTTTTAATAGGTAACCGACTTAAAATTCGGAATCAGTCCGATTCAACCGATGTTCGAACAGTATCTATCTCTCATGTGAGAGCTTAAGACAATGGTTTGTTATGAAAAAGTTAATTATTGTGTGAATTTTTACATCATTTGGATGATGCGATGTTTTTGTTTCATTATTTACAAGTTATTTTCTTTTACAGGCTCCAACATGAAGCTTGTCAAATTATACCATGCACTATTCCTCTCAATGTTTATCGTAGCTGGGAAGAGTTCTGAAATAACTTTACATCATGGTTCTATAGTAGAGGAAATGAATAATTTCTTTCTAACTGGCAGTAATATAGTTTTAGAAGTCAATATGAACGCCATTTTTACTAGCGAAAATGAAGTCATAACTTTGAAATCAGAATTGACTCTTTTTTATCAATCTTTGGCAGACTTGCATAAATCATTCTTAGCTAGCAGTGATCCAACGTCGCCGAATCAAGTCAGTGACACAATTAATATGCTTTTCTGGGAATTAAGAAATAAAACAAGCGAAGCTGAAATCTTGGCTCGTGATTTGCTAATGTGGTCAATACCTCATGACGTTACAGAAAGGCGTAACCCACTTGTTCTAGCGGCATTAAATTTGGTTGGTTCCGTAGCAGGTCTTGGGTTAGGGATTTCAAATCGTTTAAAACTTCGCGATCACGAGGTTAAAATCGAAAATCTGGAACATCAACAAGAGGTATTAGCAGGAGAACTAAACAAACAAATTCAAGCTTTGAACAGCGTAATCAGTAAAGTAAATGAACAGTCACGACGTTTCAATCAGATTCATGACACTCAAGTTTTGTTAGCAACTTTGATGTATTATCACGCTAAAATTAATCATGTATACTCAAGAGTTTCAAGCTTTATCGAAAAATCAAAAGATTACGTGGAAGCTATAACACTTGCTGCTAAAGGCGTGTTGTCTCCTCATTTGTTACCGATTAAAGATCTTACTCAGATTATCAATAATGCTCACGATAAAATGCGCTATGTTCCAGTAGTAGATTTCCATAAAGTTGAGTTTTATTACAGCTTGATTACAGTTAAAGTTGACCTTGATAAGATCGTAATCGACATTCCTTTCAACCCATCAGACGCGTGGAAAGCGTATAAAATTTCGCCTTTTCCCACGTATGTATCTAACGTCTCGACACCTATTATTAATAATCTGTCAGCTCTAGTATTGGTTTCCGCCAATAAAGAAGCTTTTACGGTAGTCCGAGACCAAGCACTGTTAAATGATTGCCATGATGTTATGAATAATGTAGTGTGCAGGATCGATTTGTTTGAATTCTTAAACATTACGTCATTGAATTCATGCGAATTGGACTTGGTACTTAACAGAACCTCTCCCCATACACATGAACATTGTTTGGCTGGTTTAGTACGGTATCGTGACAATCAGTTTCGTCACAGGCTCGTGAATGGCACGTCATTCGTCTTCTCTGCAGAACCATACATCGTCACTTGCCCAGATGGTACTAGGACAACAGGACACATGTTCGTCGTTAATGATGGCTGCACTGCAACAATGTCGTCACTCTTCATCCGAGCTAGCACATCCATCATCAGAGGCCGCAACTTCTTCATCAACACATCGTGGGGAAACACTAGGCTGCAAGGTCTAACAATTCCCTACAGCAGGCCCATCGAAAACGCTATTGCATCATTAGACTTGCTGTCTCCTGCGAGCCATTCTTCTGATCACCATGATTTTCTTCTCCTCTACACATTAATTGCCGTTGGTATGTTCCTGGGAGCCGTAGGCGTAATCGTCAGCGTAATGTTTTGGAAAAAAGCACGAGAGATGAAGGAGACCATTGCGAAATCTACTGTTTCTCAAAGGTCAACGTTGGACTGGCGCAATTATATGTTCCGAGTACAGTAATGAAATTACTGGCCATTTTTTCATTAAAGCTCGAGTACACAGAGAAAGACTGAAAAGGTTCTATTTTCGGTGGTAATATATGTGAGGAAGAGCTGAACATTTCTGGTGTTATCATTTATCTACATTTATTTCTTTAATAACCTATACTACATATGTATGTATCAATTGCGTGTAGTAGCATGTTGTTCATTCAACATTTTGCATTTTGGTTGTCCATGCTGATTAATCTATCAGGATAACTGTTTGTTTATATAAACCTACCATATGGTTATTACCTTTGGATACATTTTTTAAGCATTGATTTCAATCTCTATCATTGCAAGTGTATTCATATAATCTGTGCACAAATGTTTTTACTTCGTATACGAATTGCATTATCATTTCTGAATTGCATTATCATTTCAGAATTGCATTATCATTTCAGGATTGCATTATCATTTCTGAATTGCATTATTTTATTTGATTTATCCGGATTGCATTATCTATATATGATTTATATGTTAATCATTAGCATTGTCAGTATAATCAATATTTGAGTTATATAACTTACCTTTTTTTTCTCACTTTGCTACATTTTAGTAAGACTTATGTTCACAAATATGCAACATATTTCAGTATTTGCTGTCTTCAGTAATTACTATATGTCTCATTCACATTTTGAGTATAATGATATTTGGAAGCGTTTATTTTCTTTTGCTTTCTGAGGATTTATGCTTAGCTAGTGAATGCCTGTTTTGATGATTTCGTTCCTATTGTGTTTTACGTGGCCGAGCAAATGTCATATTTCATTTATGCCACATTTAAAGAAACTACGTTTCTTAGTAAATCTAAGATAATTCCCAATTTGTATATCTGTATCGATCATGAAAGGAAGGCTATTGTGAAATCTCCGTTTGGTCAAACCAGACGCAAACGTCATCAATAAGTACCTGTGTAGTGCTTTAAGACAGTGCGTCATCATACATTAGCATTCGTTTGCATAAACTCAGCGTTCTCCTTTTGCTCAGAGCTGGAGGCAAATGTCACGTAGCCGTGGGAAGTTCTTGGGAACGAGGTCATATGTTTGTTCGTGTGTGTGCATCTTAGTCTTGCTATGTAAAAGTGTGACAGCTTAGAGATTAGATCGACATGGGAGATCATCCTATGCAGACCAATTGTATTCTTTGTAAATAAGTCTTTATACAAAATACAAGAAAAACCACTATGGAGTTTGTCTGAAATCCTGCAGAACATTGGTCTGATCTTCCAAAAACAGTCTTATTCTACAACCATGAAGAAACTGAAGATGTCATAACCAAACTCTGACTGAGTTCCAAACACAGTCCTTATAACCAAACACCTGGAGGAATTTCTGATGAAATACCTTCACACAACATATATATATCTTGAACTATTTGAAATTTTAGGAAAACTAATTTACACGCTGTTTGTATGATATTTGAGTATTTACATACAAGAGCAGGCGAGGCTAGGATAAATAATAAGACCGCAGTTTTATTTCAAAAGGCGGACAAACGGACGGACTGACGGACGGACAACGGATATACATATTGCGTTCTTATGCTAATATAACATTGGCAATGATAATATGATTGTACCTTGAAAGTTTCAACTTGCTACGTAAAGTAGTTTTTTTTTTTATTAATATTTTTGTGTTTGTGGTTGACCCTGCCCTTAAGTGAAAACAATTTTGAACCATATAATGCAAAATTTACACTGCAGGAACTCAAAGATGCCTTGCAGAATACCAAACCATCAGCCCCTGGTGAAGATAAAATACTCTATGAAATGCTGAAACATCTCCCAGAAAAGTCAACGAAATTTCTTTTAGATATAATAAATGGAATCTGGGAACCTGGTATTATTCCTAAGAGCTGGAAATTATCATTAATCCTCCCTATGAAGCAACCAAACAAGGATCCTGCTTTACCCAGCAGCTACAGACCAATAGCTCTCACCAGTTGTGTTTGTAAGCTGATGGAAAAGATGATTAACACCAGACTTGTATGGCACTTAGAAACATAAATTGCTTTCTCCATTCCAGTTTGGCTTCAGGAAAACGAGATCTACTTTAGATCCCTTGCTCAGGCTCTGAAACCAAATACAACAAGGTTTTGCTAAACAGAGCCAAACAGTATGAGTTTTCTTTGATTTGGAAAAGCCATATGACACCACATGGCGTTATGGTATAAAAAAGTTGTATAAGGTGGGCATTAAAGGAAAAAATGATCAGATTTATAAATTTGTTTTTATCAGAAAGATATATAAAGGTAAGAGTTGGGAATCATGTATCACAACCTTTCTTGTAAGAAGAGGGAGTTCCTCAGGGAAGTGTGCTTAAGTGTCACCCTTTTTGCTATTGCCAGTAATGTATTTGTAGATGATTTGGCTCCATACTGCACAAGATATGATGCAGCATCAACTAGCTCGTTCATGCAAAGAGCCATAGATAAGTAAGCAAGTGGGCTAATGAGCAACGGTTTCGATTTTCCGATTCTAAAACTGTCCTGTTTGGTTCTGCAGACGCTGAACTAAGGAAACCATTCCAACTCTTACTGGAGATGGAATTATTTTACCTAACTCTACTGAAGTAAAATTTCTGGGAATGGTCTTTGATGAAAAGCTCACTTGGAATAATCTTACTGACCAGTTAAAAGTGAAAGCGAAGAGATCACTAAATACTTTAAGAGTAGTATCTAATTTTAATTGAGGTGCTGATGAGAAATCGTTGTTAAGGCTTTATAATGCAGTATGTTTATCCAAGTTAGACTTTGGCTGCCAAGTATACTCATCTGCTTCAAAGACTAAACTTACGGCATTGGACGCTGTGCATAAAATGGGGCTAAGGATCTGCATTGGAGCTTTTAGAACTTCAACCATTGAAAGTATTTATGTAGACTCCCATCAGCTACCACTGGACTTGAGGAGGCATGAGCTAGGTCTGGGACACACCATGTGGCTGAAAAGCTCTAAGGAGGATCCTTCTTTTGAGATCTTAAAACAGTGACTCAAGTCTTTTTGGATCTAGATCTTCAATACCATTTCAAATTGGACAGCTGGGTGAACTGGAGGATGAAAGTACTGTATAAAAACGCAGAAGATCCTACAAGTTAAACATCCTGCTATCCCTCCATGGTTCATTCCAGCAATAGATGTCTGCATTAAAGAGACAAAGAAGAAAGATCGTCCAGAAGAAGAAGTCAGAAACAAGTTTTTGGAGCATGATGAGAGGCATATAAATGACAGGAAAATCTATACTGATGGATCAGAATCGGAAGATGGAGTAGGATGTGCAGTGGTGTGTTATCAGACTCCTCATCCATATTCACTGCTGAAGCAACAGCCACAGTTGATGCTTTAAAGCTTGCATGTGATAAGTTTAAATATAGTTTAAATAAAGAAGTTTATAATATAGTGACTCAAGGCATGTTTTAGAATCCTTAAAGAAGTTTAACCCTACCCATCCCTTAATTCAAAAGGCTCAGGAATGGCTTTTTTATCTTTCTGTTCGCCACAAATCAGTAAAGTTTTGTTGGATTCCTGGGCACACTGGCCTAGAAGGGAACGAACTGGCTGATAGTAAAGGAAAGGGTGCCGCAAGATGTGATTTCTTAACTAATAAGGTGCCACATTTGGATATGTGTCCAGTTATCAAACGATAAATTCGTATAAAATGGCAGCAACTTCCCCCATTTTATCCACAAATAGAAAGTACAGAAACATTAGAAAAAGTATCGATTTTTGGAGTTCGGGTTTTAATCGTAACAAGATTTGAGATCATCCTAACACGGCTTAGGATTGGCCATACCCGCCTCACTCATAGCTATATTTTAGAGGGAGCCAGTGCCCCAGTTTGTGCTCACTGTGGTGGTCATCTATCCATTGAGCACATGCTGATGCACTGTCCTAAATTTAATCGCCTTAGGGCAAAGTACTTACCAACTGGGAAGAATATTTTAGAAATTTTAAATGATGACGTTGAGGTAGATAACCTTATGGGTTATCTGAAAGAATCTGGTTATTTTAATGAGATATGATTTCAGTACATTAATAAAGATTTTAGTCATATTTATTCTTATACTAAGTATATAATTTGAATATGAAAGTTTAATATATACTTATTTTTTGTTGGTTCTATCTAATATCATTCTTCATTTTTTACGTTCATTTTTAATACTGATCTTTACTAGTATACCATTATTCACGTATTCATTATCAATCATATCATTAATTTATATATTTCACCTTCATTACGGCGCTGAATAATTCTGATGGGTTCCGGCGCTTGGTCTTCAAGACCTAAATTTCATACTCAGTCAATTCATAATCTTCAAAGTGTACTACATTTTCTTTGCGTACTCGTTTTATTACATGGTGCGGACGGAATTGTAGCGTCTGCACCATGTAATAAAACGCGAGTACGCAAAGAAAATGTAGTACACTTTGAAGATGTCACGACAAGTGGCGGAACAGCTGTGGTGTTGTGTTCCCAGTAAATGGAACAAAGAGGTAATCTTTGTTTCTTTATCTATCAACTACACTTTGAAGGACGTAGAAGATTTAGAAAGTATTGTGAAACTAATAAAAAGTTTATCAACAACCAAAAAGCCATTGAATTCAATGAAATCTGCATATATATATATTATATATATATATATATATATATATATATATATATATATATATATATATATATATATATATATATATATATATATATATATATATATATATTGTTACAGGCTGGACTGGTTTTGATGAGAATTTACATACAATATTATAATTGATGCTGCCACGAAACCAAGGGAGTCCAGTTTGTAAGCAAAAAAAGGAGTTAATTACGACTTACCTCAGAATTTTTCTGGAGTTATAATTTAAGGTGGAAGGTCGCCATATTGGAATTTAGAATTCATTTCCAATTTACAGTGATTTATTTATAGAAACTTAACAAATTAACATTAATAAATTAACAGTTAGACACCATACGACAGGATCGCTGAGGGACAGATTCAAAATAGGCACAATAACGATAATGACATGAATTGGCAAATGAGTGGATAAAACAGGGCCAGTCTGCAATAATCAGTTCAGTGATACTAATTACATTCAGTTTGCAATAATCAGTCAATGATAGTCATCACCTTCAATCTGCCCTCACTACGTGGAATAAAAATGTCTATGATGGGGTTCCAGGATGGAGGAATTACTTCATCAAAATGGTTGGCACAACGGAACTTCTCTAGCTACGACCAGGACATGGTGGCAGGCAGAATGGAAGCAAGGAATGGTTGCAATCGTGCCACGTGTCTCGTTTCTTCCTGAAATAGACGCCTTCGTTAGCCCTGATCAACTAAGGGGAAAGGAATCTTCCTACTGCAGATTACACAACACTTTCTTAAGTACAATACATAAATTACCCTAAAAGGTGCTTTTGCTGAAAGCCCGTAAATATGACCTGCGTCGCGAGTGCGCTAACAATGGACATGTAATTATACGCTCCCAAAGTTAACTACCGCTTGGTTAATTTTAACTTAACAGCTAGAATAGCCCTTAGATTGCACTGGTGGAGGGATAAATGATTGTTTATCGGGATCGTTACTCGAATTCAAAGTACGTAAATGGCAAGGCAGGGGGATACAGGCAAGATTTGGACAAAGGTAAGATTGTTCGTGGAGGAATAGGTTAAAAGTTAAAAGGAGAGGGAAATTAAGGAGTGTAGAACAAGAGACAGGGCTGGCTCAATGACTACTTGCAACGTACGAACCTGTTCAAATTGTTATAGGCGCCCACAATCGAATTGGCTGTCCGTCGATGATCGTCACCACCAGCGGCGAAAGGAGAATCGCGGAGCTTCCGCTCCAGATGAAGTCACGGAGATCTCTGTCTCCCTTTGGAACAGCAGATCACATTCGCGGTTGGGGGGGGGGGGGGAGGGTGCGCGGGCCCCAGCTGTACCTGCAAGCAAGCCAAGAAAGCCAGCAAGGAGGGTATGGGAAAAGCACACTTATCTTAATATGCCTATAGAAGCAAACTTACCTGTTCCACCAGCCCTTAAATGCCCTTCTGCCCTTCCTAATCCCTACATGGCTCCCCCACCGCACGATGGGGGAAAGGGGGTTGGGAGCATTGTTTCGCATCGTACGATTCTTAAGGGGGGAAATCTAGGTGTGTTCTGGTAGCAGGGGGGTTTTAAGAGGGAGGCTCATTGTCTTACCCGGCGTGGGCATTTTCTGTAGGCTTGGAAGGCGTGCGTTCTCTGTCCCTATGAGTAAAACAACGGAGATCCGCCATATTGGCGCCACCTATACGCTAACGGGAATTATGTCCTCGAAATAAGTTAGCTAGATAGGAGCTAAATAGGAGGGGGGAATGGATATTCTTAATATATATATATATATATATATATATATATATATATATATATATATATATATATATATATATATATATTTATATATATATACATATATATATATATATATATATATATATATATATATATATATATATATATATATATATATATATATATATGTAACATACACACATACATGTATATATATATATATATATATATATATATATATATATATATATATATATATATACATATATGTGTGTGTATATATGTATATATATACATACACATATATGTATACATACACATATATGTGTATACACATATGTGCATATATATATATATATATATATATATATATATATATATATATATATATATGTATATGTATATATATATACACACATGTAGAATCTACAGGTCAGGTCGACAATGGTACCTCATTCTGATTAGGGGACCCGGGTTCATTTCCCGCTACCAGACATCAGAATCTCTTCATATTTCTTGCACTTGGATCTTAAGGCTTTGTAGTGACAAGTGTCTCCAAACAAGCAGGAAAAATTTGAGAAAGTTAAGAGTGCATTGTGGCTATTACAATTACATATATGTATATGTATATGTATGTATATATATATATATATATATATATATATATATATATATATATATATATATATATAATATAGGCGTGTATGTATGTAAATTTTCTGTATATAAAGCATCTACTAAAGAGAGAAACAGGTGAAGAAGGTTCACTAATTATAACTACTTAAACTAGAGATTAAGCTGAGAAGAAGTGTGTGTGTGTGTGTGTTTTTGTGAGCTGGTGTGAGCGTATATTTCTTGGAAAGGTTCATTACTTAGTTTTAATTGCTGCCTGTATGTCTTAGTGTTATAAGTCATGTTTCAAAGTAAATATTCTTAACATTATGACGCAAAAACTTCCCTTCACATTGAGCTCAACAATTAAAGTTTTGAATAAACCCTCTGGAAGTCTTAGATTTCTTACAGGTTCAGTTAGATAATCTTCTGTTAGAGAGATAAATGTGAAAGTTTATTGGTACCTTAAATTAACATCTACAACAATGGTTAGCAAGTATATGAAGTATATTTGAGGGCCACAATTATAAGTCAGCGTCACAAAGTTACCTCTTGCACGTGGCACAGTAGAAAAGCTCCAGACGCTTTCAGTTTCCCGTTTCACTTTGTTGAGTTCCCAGGAGTGTTCAATAAATACGTATGCTATGAAATCTTTGATATAGAAAATCTCTCTCTCTCTCTCTCTCTCTCTCTCTCTCTCTCTCTCTCTCTCTCTCTCTCTCTCTCTCTCTCTCTCTCTCCCGACCGTTAGAAAGTCAGAGAAGCCCTGGATCTAGTACCGTCAATTTTCCTCCTAATTTGTGATGCTTTTCCATTGAAGAATAAGGCTCATTTGAATTAGGCAAAGGTCTCGATTTACTAACATTATGCAAGTTCCAGAAGCTCTGGAGACTTTAGAAAGGCTGGAGTCTCCCAAGAGGCTTCAGATTCATTCATATTGCCTCTTCATGGATTTAATATTCAGAAGTATGAATCCAATGTCCTTCATGTATCATAGCATGAAAACAACGCATTTATTGCACCTAGCATACAACATTGGTCCGGCAAAGGGAAACCCTCCCCAGAATATCTTACCAGAGGGTGCCAGGGAACTTTTGGCAAGGAAGCCCTCCCCGGACAGCCTTCTTAGTAGGAAAGTGAGGCTCCTTCTATGGTAGAAGAATCCCCGGAGGAGGCCTTCACCAAGAGATTGAGGGCAAAACTTCCTATCGATGGGTTTTCTTGGGGAGAGGCTGTAGCACTTTTACCAGGGATACCATTCTAGAGGAAAACAGGAATCTTTTGGATGGGAGCTTATCCTATGGAGCTGCCCTCCCCAGAGGAAAGTCGGTGTCTTGCCAAGTTGAGAAGCATGCCTGCCTTACTGCAGGGATGAAAGCCAAAATTTACGTAGAAAAGGATACACTGCAGGGATGAAAGCCAACATTTACCTAGAAAATGCTACACTGCAGGGATGAAAGCCAAAATTTACTTAGAAAAGGATACACAGCTGGGATGAAAGCCAAAATTTACCTAGAAAAGGATACACTGCAGGGATGAAAGCCAAAATTTACCTAGAAAAGGATACACTGCAGGGATGAAAGCCAAAATTTACCTAGAAAAGGTATCCTTTGAAGAGGGCCTCTAGCTCTTGCCCAATACATGCCTTCTCAGATGGAGCCAGGGTACTAGAAGTAAAGGGGAGGGTCTCCAGCCCCTCCAACGGGATGCTTTCCCATAGGAAGCTAGGGCACCCCTGCCTATAGAGCAGCCTCCTCCAAATGGGAAGCAAGGCCCCTGCCAGGCCATAAAGCATCTCAATAGGTGTCACTCAGAGGCTGAATCCTTGCATTTGCAAAGGGAATGCTTCTTAGTGTTAGACTGAAACACTTTCAAGAAGTGTCATGATGTCCAGTTTGCTTGTTAATAAGCATTCTGCTTTGGTCAGTATATTTGTCTAGAATATCATGAATATCCTCACATTTTTTTCTCAGGGAAAAACTTTAAGTTAATGCAATTAATAAGCAAGTGTTATATTTATTTTTAAACCGTTTTTCTGTGCTTGAGAAGTATGCTCAAAAGTCATTTCAGTGAATTTAAAATTTAGTACTTTTGTAGACATTGTCGGTTGTTGTACTTTCTTTTATTGAGCATACAGTCTCAGATTTAATTATTGATGGTTTTGGTCAGTAAATTGCCTATGGTTGCATTTTCTTTGCTTTGTCTTTGTTAAGAATCATGCAAATAGAGTGGCTTTACCTCTGTCAGTATTAAACATTAAATGTTGTAAATGCTTTGTTTGTTTGTCTTGCGCATCTTGACTGTCCTGTGTTCTGTATCAGCAGATTTGCCGGGGGAAGGAGAAAAATATTGGAAGCTGCGGGTTAGATGAGCGAGGCAAGGCTGAAATCCTCTTCGGCGAAGTTGATTTTCACCTTCATTGCTACAGCTGATTCAAACTTAACCAACATGTGCTTGCTAATAAATTAACTAGAACTTTAGTTTATCAGTGCTAACTTCTTGCTTAATTACTTTCACTCAAGTTTTGGTGATTGGCTCTCCTTGATTGCTGTGTAGTTATGAATATTAACGTTAAGATTCATGTAATAAAGTTTTCATGATTTTATTATTTGGTAGTTTAATTCGATGGACCCATCATAGTAGTTAGTGTTATAAGTTAGGTATATTCTTAATCTGGGCTACTTTACTTTAGTAACTTGACCTAAACTTTCACAGTTGCTTCACAGTGTCCTACCTTAGACCAAGAGCCTATTAGGTTGTCATAGCCTATGACTGTATGCCGTTACCGTAAGTTGCGCAATTTGTATGTTGCCATTCTGGGTAATATTGTTTAGCGGCAATCTTGTCGCCGATCTGACCAGACTCCCCCACTTTGTAGTGATTGGTGCTGTGCTCTAGAGCGGGAGGGAGTGGCACACGGCACCATTACCCTTTATCTGAGCCAGACACTTCTGGGTCTGCCATTTCGCTACACTGCTATCATTGTTATTCTTATCATTACGTACTATTTTGTATCTTTACTGGTAGGTTTGATGAATGTTGACTATTTTTTCTGTTTCCGATGCCTTCCGTGATTTAATTGCAAGAAAATGTGATATTCACTAGATGTACCACAGCCGCCGTTAATGACATTTATGCTTCTCATGAATCGTTATACACTCACGCACAGCTGTGTGTCAGCCTAAACCGATTGTGTGTAATTTATACACATTAATAATGAACATTTACATATATTCATATGGATTATGAATAACTTTGCTCAAAATTGATTGCTTATTTTTTGTTTCGAGAATAAGCAAATAATGCTTATGAATAATTAATCATACGAACGAACACATTTTTAATGTAAGAAGGATTAATGAAAACAATGTTCGATGGTCTGGAATACTTTCGTAATTTGAGCAATTTTGACCTTCTCATAATGGATAACTTGCATGTGTGCCAGTGCCGCATTTGTGATGAACTCTCAGATATTAATCCCCCATGCCTTCCCAAAGGGCATAGGGGCGTGTGTTTGTTTGTGTGAGTGAATTTTTAAACTAACAACGATGAGCTGAAAGTCTGAATGCCAGCCAGTCTCGTGTGCATTTCTCTATATGCAAATGAACACACATGTGCCTGTGCCAAAGGAGATAGATTAAGGGAGAGACAGACATTATATACAGGTTGATGATAAGTGTTGAATCTGCATTTTTTATTATTCAGTGTTAACTCGTAATTTGTGCAGTATTATTTGGTATTAAAATTGTTCAACATTGTTTGTCTTGAGAGGTACTTATTTACCAAGATTAGTTTGTATTTGTGTATGACTTAACGTCAGTAAAATGTTGTTGACGGGAATGGCGCCTTTTAGTAACCTGCCTCAAGTACACCCTCCTTGTTTTACGAAATCTTGCCGTGATGCTCGAAGCAGTGGCCATTGAGAGGAGCGTACATTTTAGTGCCCAGAAAACGGGATTTCTTTGGTTGTATGCAGAATCCCAACCCTGATATATAAGGCAAGATGAAGGAAGGAAAGCTGAGGAAGAGCCGGTCGGCCGCCCGTGGATGGATGACCCGTTCGTCGAATGCACTGATGGATTTGCTTGGCGATCGACAAGTGAGCAAGGTAGAACTGCAAGATGCTGTGGATGACTTTGATCGACGTCTAGCTCATTTGGATGAAGTGCAGTCCGCCCTGGAGCTAGAAATTGGTAACCCACAGGACTTAGAAGAAGACATTGAGTATGCTGATAAGTTTCGGCGTCAGGTAAGGGTTCCTAGAATACAGGCTGCCCAAAGGTTATTAGCCCTGGAGAAACTTGAGAAGCCACCAAGTGAGAGTGGGTCTGCGGATTCTTTAGCCCAATGTAATGTGCGACTGCCTAAATTAGAATTACCTAAGTTTAGTGGAGTTTTGACTGAATGGCAGTCATTTTGGGACAGATTTGTGGCATTGGTAGATGATTCTGATATCCCCATTATTAGTAAATTCTGTTATTTACAGTCACTGTTAGAAGGGGAGGCAAAATCAGTAATACAGGGGTTATCCCAGACTAGTGCTAATTACCCCACAACCTGTAAAATGTTAAAGGAACGGTTTGGTAGGCCTGAACGTATTATTTTTGCACATATTCAGGCCCTTCTTGGAATCACTATGCCTGCTAAGAATCCTAGTTCTAGAAATGTTTCCTCTTTGTGGAAATTACAGGATGAACTTTTAACACATGTACGTAGTTTAGAGGCATTAGGAGTGGATGGTAACCAGTATGGGGTATTTATGACGCCTGTTATCCTGTCTCGATTGCCTCCTGACATTCGTTTGGAGTGGTCCAGAGAAGGATCTGGACATGAAAGGGACCTAGATTGGTTATTGAATTTTTTGCAGAGAGAAATAGAGCGCCGAGAAAGGTCAGATACATTTAAGGATATCAATGCAGTAAAGACTGATAACCATAGTGTTGAATCTGAGAAAAGAATTAAATTTCAGGGTTCTGCCTCTGCTCTTCAGACCTCTTCGGAGGTGTCCTTTTATAAGTGTATGTTTTGTGGTAAAAATCACAAGAGTGAAAATTGTTTTGGTATCTTGAAACTTTCCATTGCTGAACGTGAAGAGGCCATTCAGAGTGCTAAACTGTGTTTCAGATGTTTGGAAAAAGGTCACAGGTTGCCAATCAAAATGTGTAAAGTGTAAGGGAAAACATAATGTTTTATGCTACACTGGCAATAAGACTAAAGTGTTTAATAAGAATGATCAAAATGTAAGTGGTGCTATGTCTCAGGATAAAATTGATGAAAATGTAACTCATGTGGGGGTAGCTAATTGTGAACCTAACCTAAATAACAGAGTGTTAACTCAATCACGCAGTGTATTGCAGACCGCAAAGGTTAAAGTGTTGGGGAAAAAGGGTATATGTGAAGCTACACCACTATTTGACACAGGATCTGATAGGTCTTATGTTTCCAGTAAATTTGTAAAAAGGGTAAGGCCTAAGTGGATAACTTCTGAGTACATATCATTTTCTTCATTTGGAGGAGGTAAAGCTTCCAAGAGTAACCAATGTAATGTGTATGAGATGAGTTTAGTTGGTTATAAGGGTGAGAGTCATTCTTTAATGGCAGCTGAAGTACCTGACATTTGGGCACCATTGTTCCGACCTAGTGTTCCTGATGAGGAGGTAATGGAATTTTCTAAACTGCAATTAGCAGATGACTACATGAACAACCGCCATGTAAATGTTGATATTTTGGTAGGCCTAAATGCCTATTGGAGATTTATGGTACTTAATAAAACTCTACAATCTAAAAATTTAGTAGCTCAGGAATCTGTGTTTGGGTGGGTTTTGTCAGGGTCTTGTAATATTCCTCTGGACAGAGTAAGTGTAACTTCCCAACTTTTGTGTGTAAATAATGTATCAGAGTCTGATTTACATAAATTTTGGGATCTTGAATCTATGGGAATCTCTTCAAAAGAAGCTGTATCCAATGAGTTTTCATCCAGTACTGTTTTACAGAAATTTTCTGATAATGTAAAGTTTATTGATGGCAGGTATGAAGTGTCTTTACCATGGAAATCTGATGTTGCTAAACTGAGTTTGAAAAATAATGAAAAACTAGCACGTAAAAGGTTGGAAAATTTAAATTTGAAATTTGTTAAAACTCCTGGTTTAAGGGAAAGGTATGATGAGGTTTTTGAAGAATATGAAAAAGATGACATTATTGAGGAAGTGCCACATTCTGAGATTTCTAGTGTATATCCTGTTTATTACTTACCGCATCGTCCTGTTATCCGTGAGAGTAGTAATTCTACCAAGGTAAGACCTGTTTTCGATGCTTCAGCTGTAAGTTATAATGGTATTTCTTTGAATGACTGTTTGGAATGTGGACCTTCTCTCAATCCTGATCTTGTTGAAGTGTTGATACGATTTAGAAGACAAATCAAGGTGCAGAGGGAAGACCAAGATGTTCACAGGTTTTTGTGGCAAAATAAGGGCATTGTCCGTGTAATGAGGTTTGTTCGTGTTCCCTTTGTTAATATAATAATAATAATAATAATAATAATAATAATAATAATAATAATAATAATAATAATAATAATAATAATAATAATAATAATTCTGAAGTAGTTGACGAACTGAATTGTAATCTGTATGTGGATGATTGGCTGTTAGGAGCTGACAGTATTGCTGAAGCTTGTGTAAAATTTGATAAAGCCTGTAAGATTATGTCTGAAGCTGGTATGTCTTTATCTAAATGGCATTCAAATTGTAAGAGTTTAGCAGATAAATTTAGTGAAAACCCTGATGACTGTTGTGGAAATAAATCTATAAAAATCCTGGGTATGCAGTGGGTTTCCACTCGTGATTATTTTTCATTTAGTGAAGTAAATGTTGGGTCTCAGATGGGTGTGGTGTCCACTAAGAGAAGAGTTCTCAGCTTAATAGCCAGTTGTTTTGATCCTCTTGTTATGTTTGCCAAAATTCTTTTTCAGGATGTATGGAGAATTGGACTTAAATGGGATGATGTGTTACCTGAAGAGTTGCATTGTAAATTTCAAAGGTGGTTAACGGGTTTTGAGAAACTTGGCTCATGGAAGGTTCAGCGATGTTACTTTGAGGATCTTTCATGGAAAGACCTAACAGGTTTGGAGCTTCATTCCTTTGGGGATGCATCTGAAAAGGGATATGGTGCTTGTGTATATTTGAGAGTTCCTTTGCAGGATGGTTCCTTTAAAGCTTCCCTTGTTATGAGCAGAGGTAAGGTAGCTCCTATAAAGAAGGTCTCACTGCCTCGTTTGGAGTTGCTGGGGGCAATGCTTAGCGTCAGGCTTCTAGTTTTTGTCAAATCTGCCCTTCGTTTTAAGGAAGATGTAACTTCATATTGCTGGACAGACTCTACAGTTGTACTGTCCTGGATAAAAGGAGACCCTAGTAGATGGAAACCATTTGTAGCAAATCGAGTCATGGAAATTCAGAGCTTAACATCACCTGATTGTTGGTATCATTGCCCAGGAAAGGATAACCCTGCTGACCTCATTTCAAGAGGAGTGTTTGCTGAACACCTTGTAGCTTCAGATCTTTGGTTGGTAGGTCTCCCGTGGCTTCAAGAGGCTGAGTCTTTGTCTTTGCTTCAACCTGAACAGTTAAGGATTTCATTAAGGGATGAAAGTTCTGAGGAAAATGTAGTAGCTTGTATAACTGTGGATTCATTTTCCCAAGTATTTGAATTTTATAGATGGAGTAAGTTTCAGAAAGCCCTTAATATAGTAGCTTGGACCTTAAGATTTATTAATAATTGCAAACCACAATCTGTTAAATGCTCTGGTCCTTTATCATATTGTGAATTAACTAAAGCTAAGAGTAAATTGTACCTTTGTGTTCAAAGGGAAGCATATCCACGAGAATTTGAATCCCTGATTTAGTAAAATTAGATCCTTTTTTGGATAATGATGGTCTTTTGAGAATTAAAGGTCGTTTAGAATATTCAGATCTGTGTTATGAAAGCAAACATCCTATTATTCTTCCTTCTACTCATGTAGTGAAGACTTTAGTTCGTTTCCAGCATGTTCTTCTGAAATTCTGGCGTTTCTACCCTTGTGTCCACATTGAGAAATGGTTATTGGATTGTGCGACTTCGAAGGAGAGCCAAGACTGTGTGTAGAGAATGTGTAACTTGCCGCAGGTATGACTCCAAGGCTTGTAGTCAACCTGTAGCTCCTCTCCCTGAACTGAGAGTTAAATCAGCACCTCCCTTTTCTGTAACAGGATTAGATTTTGCTGGGCCATTGTTTTGTGTAGATTTGCCCTCCAAAAAATTCTATATTTTGCTTTTCACTTGTGCTGTTATTCGTTCTGCACACTTAGAACTCACTGATTCTCTCTCTATGCCAGATTGTCTTCTTGCCATCCGTAGATTTACAGCAAGACGTGGTCTTCCTTCAATTTTTTATTCTGATGATGCAAAGACATTTGTTGGAGTTTCTCAGTTATTACAGCAACACTATGGCCCACTAGCTCCTCAGTGGAAATTTATTGTACCCCTTGCTCCTTGGTGGGGAGGTTGGTGGGAGCGTCTAGTTCGATCAGTTAAGTCAGCACTGAAAAAGACATTGGGTGTCAAATGCCTATCTAGATGTGAATTGGAAACTACTCTTCATGAGGTTGAAGCTTGCATTAATTCGAGACCTTTGACATTTGTGGGTGAGGAGGTTGATACATCCAATCCATTGACCCCCTCACATTTTCTTATTGGCCGTACTGCCGGAGTCCAGCCAGAAGTTGTTGAGGAGCATTCTTCTTGTATGTCTTCTAAAGATTTATGTATGAGAGAGACTGCCCAACAAAGACAGTTGGATAAGTTTTGGGAAATATGGAGCTCTGATTACATAAGAAATTTACCATGTGCCATTAAAGGTTTTGTATCTAAGTGTAATGTAAAGAAAGGTTCTGTGGTATTAGTCAAAGAAGATAATGTTCGTAGGTTGTCCTGGCCACTTGCTGTTATTATAGAAGTATATCCAGGTAAAGATGGTGTGATAAGAAGTGTTGATGTTAAAACTTCCAAAGGTATTATTAACAGACCAGTACAAAAATTGCATGATCTTGAGATCTCAAATGTTTTGGGCACAGAAGCCGAAGGTGGTGTACCTTGTATTGTTTCCGAGGTAAATGATAAATCTGTGCCTAAACCTGTTTATAATCATTCTGATGTGAATGCTGATGACTCTGATCCTGATATTTCACAATCCAGAGTTGAGCCAATATCTTACACTCGCAGAGGGCTTTTGGTAAAAGCACCTGTGAAACTAGATTTGTAACCTGTGTAGGCTACAGTGTGTGGTAAGAGTTTCATAGGAGTAGCAGTGTACTTCTATGGTTGGGAGGATGTTGAATCTGCCTTTTTTATTATTCAATGTTAACTTGTAATTTGTGCAGTATTATTTGGTATTAAAATTGTTTGTCTTGAGAGGTACTTATTTACCAAGATTAGTTTGTATTTGTGTATGACTTAACGTCAGTAAAATGTTGTTGACGGGAATGGCGCCTTTTAGTAACCTGCCTCAAGTACACCTTCCTTGTTTTACGAAATCTTGCCGTGACGCTCGAAGCAGTGGCCATTGAGAGGAGCGTACAATAAGGAAGTCGCTGTAATATACTGTAGAATTCCGAGCAAGCAAATGATCCATCTCCTGTTGCCAAATCATTTACTGACTCGTCTTAAATTATTTCAAAAATTTCTTGTACGAGCCATTGCTCATGAAGTTACTTCAGGACAAAGATAAATGATTTACTTGCAACAAATTAATCTCAAATTTGACGAGAGTAATTTTTTTCAAGGGTGGAGTAACGAGTTTTTAAATATATCCCCATTAACATTCTCCAAGCAAAATGAACTAATTTATGATAATTCTTGGAAAACAATGCAATGACTTATTGTCAATTGTGGGATGGGGGCAATGACCCCCTCCAAGCTACGCCCAAGAAATATGTTGACATACAGACAAGTTGGGGTTCTTGTGCAAGTGTTAGGTCATCGCTTAGGGGAAGTTCTAACTGTGAGGCTTCTGGTATAAGAGGCGATATTTATCCTTATTCACTTCCTTAATTAAAAGATTTATGCTATTATAACGGCTGTAAGTTGCAGGAGTGACAACTGCTAGTGCTTTAAGAATATTTTGTCTTAATGTTGATGCAGGTATGAAGAAATCAGATAGTGTCTCGAATAAATGATGTTTGTTCATCCACCGACTTGTGTCATTAGAAGACAAAGGTTCTAGTATTCGAGCTCAATGATAGACCTGGTGATGCTGTTAGGCCAGAGCCATACCAGGTTCCCAGCCTGTAATGGAGATGCTGAATATTCTTGGTTTCCCTGACATTTCCCCCCTGCATTGTTTCCACACCTATTGTCTCAGGAACTTTTATCAAGGGCACGGCTCCCAGAGACAATAAATAGACTGCCTTTTAGTTTTCTGAAAAGAAAACTATTCTGCCAGTTTTGTCTCTCCATCCACACTTTTTCTGTCCGCCCTCAGATCTTAAAAACTACTAAGACTAGAGGGCTGCAAATTGGTATGTTGATCATCCACCTTCCAGTCATCAAATATAACAAATTGCAGCCCTCTAGCCGCAGTAGTTTTTATTTTATTTAAGTTTAAAGTTAGCCATAATTGTGCGTCTGGCAACGATATAGGCCAGGCCACCACCAGACAGTGGTTAAAGTTTTATGGGCCGCGGCTTATACAGCATTATACCGAGACCATCAAAAGATAGATCTGTTTTCGTTTTCGATGGCCTTGATTATATGATGCATGGAAAACTCGACTGCGCCGAAGAAACTTTGGTGCATATTTTACTTGTTCATTATTTAATTTCAAAGTCTGGCCATTTTTTATATGTTGTTTTTAGATTTGTTATTCTTTGCATGATTTTTTATTTATTCATTCAATTAGTAAAGATCGAGAAACCTGAAAAAATAAGCCTATAGGACTTGATGTCAGCTTGGTCACCAATGGAGCCAGACCTACAAATCAAGGCTGTGTATATAATTTGGCACTGGGATTTCCTGACCGCCTTCAAAGTAGCCTACCGTTCTAGCTCCATTTTCCTTTCTTTTTTTGTATGAGAAAATAGAAGAATGAATTAGAGTTAAATGCATCATGGAAATAGAAGAAAAAAAAATTAAGCACAGAATGTAAAGGTCACTCTCAGCCTTGATTTTAGTGATATGAATTTATAAAGTAACGACGGGACATAACAAAGTCTTAAACAAGCCTCTCCGGGCACCAGTAACACATCCATCGCAGTTCAAGTCATGAGGTTGAAAGATGAGGCTCGAAACAAAAAAAATAAAAACCAGAAATTTTTCCTTTGCTGAAAATCTTTCCCTGTTGATACAAAACTCGCTGATATTCCAAGGGGAGTGTCAAGAGCAGAATTTTGTCTTCCAGCCTCAATGCGAGTCTTGTGCAGAAAAAGTCTACATTTCCCAGGCTGACCTATTCGCAAAGAGTGTACCAGTAGAGAAGATTGGCAGAGTCACTGGGTCTTCTTGTTGATGTGAATTGCGAACTGAGCTTCAACCAGCATATGTCTGCGAATGATGACAACAGCAGAGAGGTTAAATGTAGGTGAAACAACTACTGTCTACTTTTAATGATATATTGGCGAGTTTGTTTATTAAATGATATAATAACTAAAATCAAAACCAAGTACCATTTTATATTGATCCTAAAAAGCATAACAATAACATAAGTACTGTATTATATATATAATATATGTCTTCTGATGGAAATTTGATGAACAAGTTTTTCTCACCGTTATATTTTCTGCAGATCATCCCAATGCAATTGTAATTCATGCACTGCCGCAAAGCTTCGTAGTAAGTTCCAGGGTGATTTGAGTAATCAGAATCCCCTCCCATATAGTCTGTCTCGTACATAATAACCATCTTACAAGCTGAAAGTGATAGAAAGATGTATTTCACCTTAAAACTTTTCCACTCATTAGATATCAGCCATCTGATTCTTAGCAAGTATTTTGGGATCAGTTAGCTAATCCTATACCATTTTCTATATTGTGTTCAACCTATTAACTACAGAATTCCTTGCTAAGGCAAATAAATACCCAATAAAATATGATGCAACATGCCTAAACCATCGCATTTCATCTGGAAATTGAATCAGGACCTCCTGTTAGTGAATGAATTATCTAACTGCTAAGGCTGTGTCTTCCTTCTGGCTAATGCTTTACGGACGGATTCTCTCCCATTATATATATATATATATATATATATATATATATATATATATATATATATATATATATATATATATATATATATATATATATATATATATATATACACAGGGTGCGGCATAAGTAACGCCCTTTTTAATTTTAATATCTTATAATGTATATTTTCTTTATTTTCTTTAATTAATTTGCTAAATCTTAATTTTTTCAGATATTTTATACAACCGTGAGATTAACAAAGGAACAGAGAGTAATAGCAATTCAGTTGTACTATCTAAACAATAAAAATGGTGCTGAAACCGCAAGATTGTTATCAGCTGAATTTAACATCCCAAGGGTGCAAAGCCGAAATATCACAAGCTTGATTGGAAAATTTGAATCCACAGGAAGTGTAAGTGATGCTCAAAGAGCGGGTAGGCCAGTTGTTGCAACAAGCTTAGAAAAGTCCAATGAACCACAAGAATCGTTGCTGCATTCTCCTAAAAAATCCAGCAGGCGTTTTTTCTGCAGAGTTAGCAATTAGTATTTGTACTGAACATTATTAAACCGAATAAGCATTATATTAATTTTATTAATATATTATATTAATCTATTAACCTGTGGCAATACATTCATGTTCGAAAAATAAAGGATAATCAAAAAGGCTTTAATTTTGTTCCACTTAAACAAAGGGCGTTACTTATGCCGCACCCTGTATATATATATACATATATTATTACTAACAAGAAGTTGCTACAATGGCCAACCCTTAGAGTGCCGTTAGTTTATCAAGAGTAGAATCGTCGCTGCGTAGCCGACCCCAGTTGACCGAGATACCAACACATAAGAGTTATCAACATTCCTATCTGTCCCCTTCCTTTACCTGGGACAGACATTCAGATGGCACAGTCGAAAGGGACAAGGATAAGAGGATGAGTGTCACTCCCCTTAAGCAGCTTAGCCCCAACTAAGCTGCTTAAAACCACCATTCTAAAGGCAGATTGAGCTGGCTGAATTGTCTTTCCACAGGATACCTGGGGAGATAGTAGCACATGGTCGAAACACCTGGAAAATGACGCATCTTCAGCCCGGTCACCACATGGGCCAACATTGGGGCCCCTACCCATGGTGGTTGCCTTAAAAGGAGCTTGGACAGGAAGATCTTTGCAGTTAGCCGTACACGCGCAGGAGGGTGCTATGAGTGGTGGGTGGGCTGGGGGTGAGAGCCCCACCTAACCCCCTGTCCACACCAGACTTCTGACTTGAATCCAGTTCTACGGTCATCCTCGAATGAATCGTCCATGTGATTAGTGTACAGTGCCACGCATGTGATTGCCCCTTGTCATTCTTCACCAGAGACCAGCTTCCCCTAAGGTAAAGTACTAGTAAAGACCTTTCAGTCACGACAGTTTGCCATTAGAAGTGTTTATTGAGTGCCAGTATTACTCTTTATCCTTTGTGCCATTTTATCCAGTGCTATTTCCAGTGTTTTGTGCTCCAGTGTAAAATGTTCACTCATTCCTTGAGTCCTTGGCACCATCAGTGCAGCCTCGAGTCATTCTGTGTGTTATATTTTCCTTTACTGGCGTGCAATGTTTAACTCTCTTGCAGAGGGACCAATTTGCTGTGGACTCATCTTGGACTGTGCCTTTGCCACCATTCAAGACTCCAGTAGGAAGATCTTCAGGCTTTGCAAGTCTCTTAATAATTCATTTAACCATTTTCTTTTTATTCTTTTCTTGTAAATATAATTACTTAATTTAACCAAAGTGTTTACGTAACATTCCCTCATGAAGTAGAACCCTAAGCTCATGCGAATCATCCCCTTTTTCTTTTCTTTTTATGATTTCCCTTAACAAAAAGTCAGATTTCCAAGGCCAAATAAATAAAGTTTGTTGCCGGCCAGTAAAAGTATTGTACAAATTATATATATATATATATATATATATATATATATATATATATTATATATATATATATATATATATATATATATTATATATATATATATATATATATATATATATAAAATATATATATATATATGCATATATAAGTGCATGCATGTATATATATATATATATATATATATATATAATTATTATATATATATATATATATATATAGTATATATAATATATATTATATATATATATATATATATTATATATATATATATATACATAAAAGGCAACCAACACAGTCACTTGTATAACAAAGATAAATTTCTAACTCACTTTGGGATCGAACCCAGGTCTTTCAGTTGAAAGGCAAGGCCTCTACCAACTCACTGGTGTGCTAGGCAGAAAGCCTGCCCAGGTAAAAGCCTCTAGATGCAGAAATACACAGGTTCCAACTTCATTAATAACTTTTGTGGGTCAGTTAATAGTGCCCTTGCCTTACAAATGCGAGTCAGAAATTTCATATATATATATATATATTATATATATATATATATATATATATATATATATATATATATATATATATATATATAATATTATATATATATATATATATATATATAGTATATATATATGATATATATATATATATAATAGTATAATATATATATATCTATATATATATATATTATATATACATTTATATATATATATATTATATAATATTACATATATATAAATATATTATATTCAGAAAGCTACAAACGTCCTTTAATATCCAATTCGCTCTACCTCGGAAATAATATATTTTCATATATGTTACCGAAGGGGGAATTTTTTTAGTTGATAATAAGTTCGTTGTCTCGTGGGGCTCGAACCAGCGAAGGACAAGATTGTAAATGAATCACGGTGATGTGATAAAAAGTCATAATATGGCTGCTGTGCGACAAACGCACTACACGGTTAGCATGGCAGAGGTGGGTGGATATCGTCTCTAAAATACAAACACCTGAGTTCGACGGGCGATTTGTATATGGGAGACGATATCCACTTATGCCTCACTTTGCTGGCCGTGTGGGTTAATTGGCGTCCACTGTAGTCCTGAGTTCTTGTCCTTCGCTGGTTCGAGCCCACGAGACGACGAACTTATTATCAACTAAAAAATTCCCCTTCGGTAACATATATGAAAATATACTATTTCCGAGGTAGGGCGAATTGGATATTAAAGAACGTTTGTAGCTTACTGATTGTAAATGAATCACAGTGATGTGATAAAAAAGTCATAATATGGCTGGGTGTGACAAACGCACTACACGGTTAGCATGACAGAGGTGGGTGGATATCGTCTCTAAAATACAAACACCTGAGTTCGACGGGCGATTTGTATATGGGAGACGATATCCACTGATGCCTCACTTGCTGGCCATGTGGGTTAATTGCGTCCACTGTAGTCCCTGAGTTCTTGTCCTTCGCTGGTTCGAGCCCACGAGACGACGAACTTATTATCAACTAAAAAATTCCCCTTCGGTAACATATATGAAAATATATTATTTCCAAGGTAGAGCAAAATTGGATGTTAAAGGACGTTTGTAGCTTACTGATTGTAAATGAATCATGGTGATGTGATAAAAAGTCATATATATTATATATATATATATATATATACACATATATATTCCATATATATATACATATATACATATATATATATATATATATATATATATATATATATATATGTATATATATATATATATATATATATATATATATATATATATATATATATATATGTATATATATATATATATATATATATATATATATATATATATATATATATATATATATATATATATCTATATATTATAATATACTTATAATATATATATATATATATATATATATAGTAATAAATATCTATAATATATATATACTATATATATTATATACATATTACTATATGATATATTATATATATTATATATATATATATATATAATGTATATTATATAATACTATATATATAATTATATATATATATAATATTACTAATATATATATATATATATATATAATATATAATATACTATATATATATATATAATATATATATATATATATATATATACTATATATATATATATACTATATACTGTATATATATATAATATATATATACTACTATATATATATATATCATATATATATATAATATATATATAGTATATATATATATACTATATATATATATACTGCTATATACTATAACTACTATACTTCACTATATCACTAACTACTATCTATATATATACTATATAAAATATATATATATATATTACTATATATATATATATACTATATTACACTACACTATATACACTATATATATATTGTTATGTGTGGTGTCTTGGCTTCTCATTTATTGGTTAATTTACGTAATTTTTTACGGCCCTGCAAGCCAAGAATACACGTAACCTGTCACTTGAAGCCCACGAATTAACCTCAAAGACAGTCGTTAATTAGCCAAAGGTCGCCAGTTAAGGTGTAATTACCCTTAACAAAGAATATTCCAACGGAATAAAGACTTTATAATAAACGTCACCAAATGCGGACGCGGACAAAGAATCTCTACTCGTTAAGATGGTATAAAAATACAACGCAACAGTTCTTCCAAACAGTGACCGAGACACAAAGAAAAGCATCGAGACTTAAAATGATTTGCTTAACCCTAAATCCTAGGTATTTTACTGGAATAAAGGGGTTGAAGCTAACAATATAATAATTTGGCTTAATCTAGACTTCGTGAACACAGTATACTGTAAGTGGTGGCTGAAGGATGAAACAAAGGAAATTTGAAATACTGAAAAAGTTACTAGTCAATCGACGAAGCTTGAACAAGAATCGGACTTACCTTGAACGTCGAGTCGTTTTGCGCATTACAACGGACCTTCAGGAGTCTTGATACTCGCGGTCTTCCCAATTCACTAATTAATATAGACGTAGGAGCAAAAGTGGGGTAAAGGAACAAAGGAGACCGTCCGGCACGCTACGTAGCGTCCTTACTTGTTCGTTGTCTGTCTCTCTCTGTTACCTCGCTCGCGTTCCCGCAAGGTGAGGGCCTCTTCACGACTCCCCAGGCACTCCGACCTTGACAAAGACATCGTCGACTACGTACGGTAAAGGAAAGACAGCTTAAGACCACCGTTACTAGAGAATATGAGTGTAAACCCTCTCTGAGGTTTACGTCCTAATACCAATGGCCTATTTCTGTTTTCTGAACTAGCCCTCTGTCTCTGCTATGATCATTATTTTTTTAATTGCCTGGCCTACCTGCGGGACAGAGATGTTCTCTGTCGAGGTCAATCTGACTAATATACCTACACCTAAATACATCGAGGGCGAACAGCAGTAATATTTATAAAAAAAATATATATATATATATATATACTGTATATTATATATACTGTATATATATATATATATATATATATATATATATATATATATATATATATATATATATATATTTATATATATATATATAATATATTTATATATATGTACATATATATATATATATATATATATTATATATATATATATATATATATATATATATATATATATATATATATATATATATATATATATACGTTTTTCCTGTGGTTTTAGTTTGAGATATTCTCCATGAGACAGGTAGCAACGATTTAAGGTAATTTAGCCTTGTGATTCTGACTTCGTGGGTACAGGAAAACGTAAAAAAGAGGAAAACAAAGGAGAATTTCATACGAGCATAGGGCTCTTGTTACTGAGGGAAATATTACGTAAAACACGTGGGCAAATTTAAAGGAGTGTTTTTACATAAATGACATCAGTACGGGAAAGAGGAACTCAAGTTAGGATTTCTGATCCTGAAGGGGATTCCTACGGGATTGAATGAAACTGGGGGATTCCAGACACAGTCCGAGAAGCTTCCACAAAATAGGGTCCCTCTGAAATGAGAGATATGCACATTATACGCCAGTAATGAAATAGACAAAGGAATAATGAATTCGAGGCTGCACTGAGGGTGCCAAAGGAATTTGAGGGAATAATAAAGACTTAATACTGCCGATGCAAGAGGCGCACGGACATTAGACAAGGGAGTCTTTGATTAATGGCGCTCAATTCAAATAAATGTTACAAGGACAAAGCGTGACTGAATGGTGGTTTTCCATAGCACATTACCGTAAGACAGGTGTGTTTCCAACGTAGAAATGTGATCCGTGGATGACTTGCGATTTCCGAGGGCGATTTCTTCCATGTGTTAGGATACAAGGGCATGGCGATGGGGACTTCTCGAAGAAGGGCGATGGGGTGGGAATTTCACGAAGGCCGGGCGATTCTTGATGGGGCATCCGGCAGGTAAATGGTAAAGCGCGCACGTGGCTTTGCCGGTCGAAGGGCACGAGGAGAACGTTATACTTGGAAAAGGGGCCACGTGGTTAGCTAAGGACACTGCCAAGGACAGGTGGCTGGGTCCTTCTTCTCCCTGACTTCCACCCCGCGTGTGTGAGAGAGAGGCCTTGTGTTCTCTCCTTTTATCTTCTCCTATGGAGCTGGGGGCACTTCCAACATGTGGGGTTTTTTTTTTTAATCATCTTCCAGCTGATGTCCTCAGGGGGAATATGCCTGTAAGAAAAACCCACCAGAGAGATCACTTTGCCTTGAAGAAGGATCTTCGAAAAGGAGTGGCTTTTAATCTTTTAAACCCTTTGTATTCTGACCGTGCTAAGTC
>JANJGK010000009.1:3049415-3051915 GCA_039081455.1 Macrobrachium rosenbergii
AATTTATTCATATTCTGGTCAGAGCATCTGAGATGCTTCCCAGATGAAATACAGTGGCAAACTGTCATATTGGCGCCAACCTGTTCACACGTACAATTACCTGTCAGTCACTCGGGAGATATTTAGGCAATACCATCAGTTCATCCATTCTGGTGGTTGGACTATCTCCACCCACAAACTGTTGTCTACACGTAAGTTTAATGGCAGTTTCGATGAACTGACAGAAGAAATGACAGGTAAACTTAGGGTTGTTAGAGAGGTGAAAGTGGGAGAGAGAGAGATAGTTTATCAAATGTCATTCAGAGTTTTCCCGGGCAGCGCTGGGTTAGTCAGCTAGTATATACATAAAAATAACCAACACAGTCACTTGCTCAACAAAAATAAATTTCTAACTCACTTCAGGATTGAACTCAGGTCTTTCAATTGAAAAGCAAGGGCTCTATCACCTCACTAGTATGCAAGGCAGTACGCCTGCCCAGGTAAAAGCCTTCAGATGCAGAAGTACTCAGTTTCCAACTTCATTAATGACTTTTGTGGATCAGTTGATAGTGTCCTTGCCTTAGAAATGAAAGACCTAATCAAACCTAGGTCCACAAAAGTCATTAATGAAGTTGGAACCTGAGTACTTCTGCATCTGAAGGCTTTTACCTGGGCAGGTTTACTGCCTAGCATACCAGTGAGTTGGTAGAGCCCTTGCTTTTCAGTTGAAAGACCTGGGTTCAATCCTGAAGTGAGTTAGAAATTTATTTTTGTTGCACAAGTGACTGTGTTGGTTATTTTTATGTATATACTAGCTGACCAACCCAGTGCTGCCCGGGAAAACTCTGTGTTTCCCAGGCTGAAAAGTGAAACTGCCCAAAGCTAGAATTAACAGGAATTGCCCTCCTCAGCCAGGACACCTGAATTGCTTGTGGCTATGAAAGTCGGAGAGAAAGCAAGGTCTAGTAAGGGCTGACACCAGTGTCGTGAGGCAGACGCAGTCAGTAGACTGACCCAGTAACATGTCACTGACTTCCTAGCTCTTGCTCCGATCTCTTTTGTCTGGCCGTTCACCTTAGCATCCGAGTGCTACCTGAAGTGCCACGTGTAGAAGGTCTCATTCTTCTGAGAGCAATTCTGTTCTACAACCAAGGAGCTTCGCTTAAGGAATAAAGGTACTGTGTGGTAGAGAGTGTTCAGTCATTCATCTATTCTTATCTCATTTCGTTTTCATTTTCCCCTTGCGAAGAACTTTGGCGCCTCCAGCCAGAATAGGATGCCAGGTTCCTTCCCTTATTAATACTACTTACAACCTTGTAAATTAATCTCTAATTATAACATTTTCTTCTTGTAACTTTACTCATTTGTAAATTAACTTTGAGCCTTGTAACCACTAACCATTTACCTTGCCTAACTCCCCTACTAAGCATCATACTCTGACCACTGCAGAGTGTTAACTGCCAGACCCTCTGGCAATCCAAGTCTTTAACCTTCCTTTCATGCAATTGCTTGCATAACAAGTTTTAAAACCCTCTAAAGGGAAAATGAATTGTATATCAAAGAGCCACTAGGCAGCTTCTTCAGGGAATCAGGAACACAGAGGAACAACTATGTAGGTAACTTGCACTGAGGAGAAATAATTCCAGATAAGACTACTACCAAAGTGATATCTCTCTAGAAATGAATTAATGAACAAATTGGAGGTAATCGCCTTACTCTATTTACTTCTTGGCATGGGGCATGAAATACTTTATGTACTGTTCAAGGAATTACACACTGGATATAACAAGTTCGCTGTTGCAGTTGAAGGGACAGACAATTTACATGAGTGGGTGAAATGAGAGAGAGAGGATAAAAACAAGTCAAAGAAAAACTACACTGGCTAAAACAATTTCCTTTCAGGGGACATGCTGTGTTTGCTTCCTGATACTGCTTGCACACACATCATCTAGGTTGACGAGATTAAAGCTTCTCTTGGGCGATGTCCGGTGTTAGGGTCACGATTGGTCCAGTGTATGTGAAGACTTAGTCCCGCCTGCTGAGGTTCAAATGTCAAACGGGCAGAGCTTCTCCGTGATGACTAACTAATGATGCAGGGCGCTAGCTGTTTATAAGGCCTCGGATACTGCTTGAGGCCTGGCTTCAGACACTGTTGCTGACTATGACCTGCAGATTAAGGGTAAGGTCTGTGGCCAGTAAAACTGAGGAAAACTCAGCGGGGTTGTAATTAAATTTTAAGATCTAGACAGAAGAAACGTGCTGTCTCCGGAGAGGCATTATGGCCTCACCTCTTTAAGAGGGTCGTGAGACACTCCTAAACTCTCCCTTGTCACTCCAATCCTTATGGGTCTACCTATTTCCTACTGGTTGGATTTTTTCTCCCTTTACTCTTATAAGTTAGCGATATATATATATATATATATATATATATATATATATATATATATATATATATATATATATATTATGTATATATATATATATATATATATATATATATATATATATATATATATATATA
>JANJGK010000009.1:3061915-3111915 GCA_039081455.1 Macrobrachium rosenbergii
TTGTCTCACCAGTGCCAAATCCTCCAACCTCCAAGGTTCTTCCTTTAAAACAAAATTAACTGTCATGCTCTTAAGGGCAGGGTATTGGACTGTAAACTCCTTGCCCTTACACCATGTAAAGCGGTTAGAATGTTATTTTTCCCTGGAACTCAAAAGGAGTAAAGGTGTGGAGGGAGACAATTACCTAATGTGAAGAGGCTCCTATGTAATTTTGATACATTTTCTCCCACCAGGGAGTCAATTTCCCTCTAACTTGTGGTACATTTTAGCTGCCCCCAAAACCGCAGGCTCTTCTAGGGCAGCGAATGACAGATTGTTCAGCTTAATGTTATTTGTGAGATTTTCATAACATATCACTATAGAATTGTAATACATAGTATACTATAGGCTGTAACTCTAGTACAGGAAAATGTCATATGTAACAGTGTAATGCCTTACACCAGTGATCTGAGGACATATGTAACAGTGTAATGCCTTACACCAGTGATCTGAGGACATATGTAACAGTGTAATGCCTTACACCAGTGATCTGATGACATATGTAACAATGTAATGCCTTACACCAGTGATCTGAGGACATATGTAACAGTGTAATGCCTTACACCAGTGATCTGAGGACTGAAAAAACTGGAAAGTGTGTCATAAACAAATTTGTAGGCTTGGCTATCGTAAGTCAAATAACTATTTCAGAAAATAGAAGGGAAATTACGTATAACAGACAAAGAAACTTTCGAGTAATACAAAAGTCAAAGTAATGAACGAAAGTTTTTAGAGACAATGATTCCGATAGAAGTAAATTCTTCCGTTCCAGTGCTAAGACAGATACTTTCTCATTGGTCACCTGTTAACAGCCATTGGGATATATCTTTCATTATCGTCCTACAACCTGTCTAAAAAATAACGAATGTTATTATCTTTGTCATTAACAAACCCAATTCACGAGGCTTATGGAAATACAACAGCCAAATAAAAAAAAAAAAAAACTGAAAATTAACACTGGTGAATCAACATTGAAACATCAATGTATTATTCTTTCATCATATTTCCAAGTACAGTACTGTGTCCTATGCATAAAATTAAAAGCATAAATATAGGAATATGGCGCTGAACTTTCAGAAACGAGAATCTGTTATATCATAATTTGCTCAAGTTCCTTTGAGAAGCATTCCTGAAGCTTAAAGCAAATGGTGATAATAACTTGGATGAATTTCGCAATAAAAGACTGCATGACAATTTCAGGTCCCTTTTAGCTGTAATGCTGGTCCCACTTTGACATTTTAATAGGCTAAATTTACACTACATATACGATGATTTCCTAAATAAATGATCCTAACTGAAACTCCACAATTGCCTTCAAAACAAAAGAAATGAAGGCAAAGAAAAGATTCATTCATGAAGGAAGAAGACATCATTCAGTAAGATGAAAATTGTGACTTACTTTTCCCTTCGTTGTGTCTGTCTTTGACCCACTGATGAGGCGAACAGGCAAAACCATCAATCGAGAAGTTGTACTTCTTGTAAACAGGCTGCTCGTACTGAACGTAAATGCCTCCACTGGGACAGTAATCACTTGCATTCTTGGGCTGCAGAGTGCAAGAACAAAACTTTCTGTAGTTTATCAACAATTGTGGAAATACTTCAAGGTAATAAAGCGGCTAATCCTTGGTTAAAAATACGTATGTCCAGTGTTCTTGTGGTACTCAGATGGTAATGCGTAAACTCTATGTCATTTGATTGAAAATAAAACGAAAATAAAAATCAATGATTAAATGGAAATCGATTTTTTTTAAACAGTTCAGTTTCTGCATAAGACTTAATTTTTTGCTCTATTGTATGTGCAGTACGCAAGTGTATACTTGTACCACATGCGGACGGAGACCACTCTCCCACCCACCTCATTTCAATATCAGTCCCACAAATAAAGTCACTTATTTCCTAAAAATTTATGCATGACTTCCTTCAAGTTATCTAGAGTTATGCGAGGCTGGCTTTTCATTACACACACACACACACATAATATATATATATATATATATATATATATATATATATATATATATATATATATATATATATATATATATATATATATATATATATATATACACATATATTATATATATATATATATATATATATATATATATATATATATATATATATATATATATGTGTGTGTGTGTGTGTGTGTGTGTGTACATAATGATGAGCCAGTTTCCCTTAACTGTGGATAACCTAAAAAGAAAGTCATTCACACGATTTTAGGAAACGAGTGACTTTATTCATGGGATTTGACTCATTTTGAAATGACGTGTGGGTGGAAATGTAGTTCCAGTTGGTCGACCGCGCACCCAATCAGGACTTAGTAACAGATACAACGAGTGATGTACAGTATAAGCACCTATCTGCGATACCCTTGCATGATTAGCTGTCGAACCTGTCAACTGAACATAGGTTTAGAAACAAAACTTAGAAGCCTAACCTTACAAAACACTTGATGGGGCAAACTTTAAGATCAGCTAATTAAAAAAAAAATACATAAATGGAAAGAGGAAGATACGTTAATGCACATGATAATTTTTTTTGTTATTTTCTATACTTACAACAGGAAGTTGAAAGTGAGTATTTCTAACCCAGCATAAGACCTCTTTGCTGAGACACTCGAAAAAATGCTAGCTAATTTGATCGATTTATATAACTTTTTTTGTAATTTTTTTTTTTTACTTTAAACTGCAAAGTTGCAATTACAGTTAGCGCTATATTGTAAAGGGTGAGAACTAAAAACAGCAACAATACGGAGTAAATTTATGGACAAATATTTTTTGAGAGGTACAGTACTTGGAGGGGCAGCTGTTGCACCTTTCATCTTGAAGTCTCAGATAAGACTGTTATTCCAGACGCTGAACTAATCTCTTAGTGTTGCCATAAGAGTTGTCATACTGGTATTTATGACCCATAACAGGCATTTGAATTTTCCCCCGGGAAAATTCATTGAAAATCATGGCACGAAATAAGGATTATCATATAAGGTGCATTGGAGGTCGTCTTATACCATTATTTGCATCAAAGGATGCATGCTTCTGCTAAGGGTTTAAGTTAAAGGTCTCCCTACTCAAAGGCGCGATATGCCACCATGGGTATTTTGCAAGCAATTTGTACTATTACAAGTAGCAGTTTTTACAATGGAATATGCAGCCATTCCACATCTTTATGAGGATGATGCCTTTTGGAATGCTCGTATGGTACAAGATTGTAAAAAGAGTGGAAACAGAAATAAATAGAATATTGTACAAAAGAAGTATTGAGAATAAGACATTACAATATATAGAACTTATTATATTTTTACTCAGCGGTTGGTTGTGCAGGATGGTAAAAAGGTACTGGGTTGTTTTGTACATGAGATGCGTTTGGTCACAGATTAAGTATGTGTGTGGAAGTTGGGTTTGATTAGTGGATATAGATAAGTTGATAGGGGAGGGGACTACTACCAGCTTCTAGGAATATATTAGTTTTAACCTGTCGATGGAGACCATCCTCTTGTCTCATTAGCTGTATTTTGAGTATTTAATCTTTGCATTCTAGGATGGGGTAGGGACCTTTGTATCAGAGGAGGCTTGTGTGATTTCGCAGTAAGACAAATCTGCATGTACACAGATGATTTGGGAAGTATTGTTTCTTCATACCTTTCTATGACTGTGTCTGAGAGATGGTTTCTGACTATTTTATACAGTCTTAAAAAGACTTGTTTTGGTTGGCAGGGAAGAATTTGCGTAGAGTACAAATGGTTTTCTTCAGTTGCAGTTGAAGGTGAAGTTCTTGGCAGGTTTTCCTAATCTGTGAGGTATATGCACAATGCAGTCAGGTGGTGGCACAATTTCTGTTGCCAATTGTATGGGAACTTTTGCATGGCACTGGCTTGAATCTTGTCATCAGTGTCCTGGTCCTGGTCATCTCTGACTTTGCAGATGGTATGGTGTGGGTGGTGTACTTTGAGGCCTTGGAAGCCTACAGTATCTTGTCTGCTTTCCTGAATGATCCTTCATAGGTATACCTCTGGTATTAAAGAGGGTCAGCTTGGCAAAGGCACATTTTCCTAACCAGCAGTGATTTATCCCCTGTCAGAGTGTGTAGGGGATCAAGAGACTGATGTTTCTTCTGAAACATATAAGGTAAAGAGCCACATTTCTTCATGCCAAAGGTCATCATAGTTCTCCAGAATTATCCCAGTACATCCTGGGACATACTTGCGATCGATCTCATGACCACTGTGAACATGGCTGTAATGGTTGTACGCTTGTGCCTGGTACTGGCCTTTGCTGTTTGCTACCAAAGTCCAAGTTGAAGCATGCACAGCCAAAGGTCAAAGGTCAACCCAGGCTGTACACCACTTGGTACTGCTTCACACAAGCAGTGTGGATTCCCTCTACCCTTGATTGGGTACTAGGCCAGTCTGTCTGGCTCACCTTCTGCTTCAGGATACAAGGGTGACTGTGAGTCTGGGATACATTCTGGACACATTTCACGATCCTCTAAACGTAGGCAGGGTCAGGCCTCAGGTCACTGTGTCTTCCATTACTTTGGTAGAGGATCCAACTCATGCTGCCTTGAATTCTGCTTCACCTGATGGTCTCTTGCACACAGAATCCATGCAAGCTGAATTGCAGAGGCAATGTTGTGAGGCCACCAAGCCCATTTGTGAGGACAGTGGTCTTGGGGATACAATCAGGGCTACCCCTCAAGCACCTGATGTCCTCCATCAAGTGCACCTTGGGTTTTGCCTCAGAGTCTGCATTTTCCTTCCAGTTGCCTCAGTCATTGCTTGCACAAGGTTATGGCGAAGAGCAATCTTGCACTTATGAATGCAACAATTCTGGGCTACTCATTACTCTTTCCGAAGAGTAAGGTTCAGGAGGTGGCAGAGAAATAGAAGGTACTAAACCCAAGTCTTTTTGGATGGGTATGCCATCAACATTAGACTTTAGCAAAGGTCAGATCCCTTTCAGGCCTTGATTGGGTTCCCACCATTCTTGCTCCCCAGAGAAGAATCAGAAGTCTTTCCAACCCTTCAGGTCTTCCACAAAGGCTTCAACCTATAAGCATACCTTTAGGAATAAGAGGAGAGGACACTGGTTTCATCAATCTCTCTCTCTCTCTCTCTCTCTCTCTCTCTCTCTCTCTCTCTCTCTCTCTCTCTCTCTCTCTCTCTCTCTCTCTTTCATTACTACAAGTACTGGGATACCTGTCACACCACTAGGAAGTGTGACAGTGACAAGGATGGAGCCTTGGGTAGTTCATGTCCTTTTTGGATGGCTCTAGATTCATTTCAAGGACTTGTGTCCTCCCCTTCCTCAGAGTTTGTTCTTTAGGATCATCCAAGTCTCTTTCTCTGCTGGGGAGATACAGACAATGCATCAGAATAACACACTGGAGGATGAATATGACTGTTCTCCAGGCCACTATAGTTATTGTTCCTTGGAGAAGTCAGTAGGAGGGTGGAGAATATCAGTCATCAACTTATCTTCTCTGAATGAGTTTGTCCATCAAATTCCAGCTAACAGAATCCCAGGTTCTGAACTGGCCTCTTTTAAAGTGGGCAAGTTTAAGGTAACTAGGGAACACATATTTTCAGATACCCAATTATGGACTCTCAGAAACACATACATACTCAAAGTTGCTGGCTCACCGGGGTTCACGTATTTTCACACTGGGTGTTTGTTTGGGTCCATACATTTTGGATCCCTCAACAAGAGTGCATCAGTGATCAACTGATTCAGACATTCTCTGAATGAGTTCTGGAATCAAGATTGGCCCCTCAACTTTTAATGATCTAAAAGGTCATGGTAAACAGGGAGAAGCTTGATCTCCTACTTAAAGTGCTGATGAAGTTCTGAGATATGTTAATTGATATGATCATGGTGACCTAGTTACCTTTGGAAAATCATCCTCTATTACCTGTCATCTATGGAGAAACCTGCTCCCAATGGGTGTATCAACCTGTGTTCATTTCATTGAAGCCTGAGGAAACACTGGTCATATGCTGTTGATCCTCCAACACCACCTCTTGTGTTGAAGAGGGGAGTGATGAATGATCTTACTTGGAAGTTAGGCAAGAGGGGTTGCATTGTGGGAGATATGTTGGAGTCCCTATCAGAGGTGCATCTGTTCACAGATACATTGAAGGAAAGATGGGGTGCAATCCTGAACACTTCATTTGTCTTGGGTATCTGGACTTGAGAAGATTCTCACCTACATATCAAAGCTCCCAAGATTAGCATAGCACTTCAAGCACTACAAGCAACTGATCGGACACTTGATCACATTCGTCAGTAACAACCATGGCAGTTTATGTTAACAAGCAAGGGAGACAGTTTCCCCCTCCCTCTACGGGCTGAAATGGCAAGTACACAAATGAGGAGTTCACCATGCCCTCGAACTTCACGAGATACACCCCAATTCTTTAGAGTGTGTATTGGCTGCTTAAATTAGTCACCAGGGCAAAGTCATTTGCTTAGGAGATTGGCTTCTCCCAGTTTCAAGAGAAGCCAGTCTTAATCATGGAGCAGTTGCACTTCAGAAGATGTCGAGATCAACCAATCTGTAGGTCCTGTTATAGGAAGATCCTTAATGAATAGGATCAGACCATCTCTTAGCAAGATGCAGTTGGCTCCTGGTGGAGCTTGGGCAGCTGCACAACATGTTGATCATCCACTACAGGTTATAAGGATGTAGTCTCAGCACTTGTGGGATGTCCCTCGGGTAGAAAGAGGTGAGGATGGTTTGGTGATGCCATCAATTGCCCTCTATACCTTTGAAACTGAAAAGCTCCTCTTCAATCATTTGCCTTCTGTACCTTTAACACTGGTAAGCTCCTCTTACATGCTAAAAAGGGGGCAATACCCCTTGACTTCAGTGAGCTCTTGCCAAAGGTATAGGGTTGTTTTCTTCACCAGATGGCTTGTATGCCAATTTGATAGCCTCCCAAAACCAGAAGGAGACAGTGTTCTTGGACACAGCAGCATCTTGGTGGTCATCTATAACAGGGATGCTTATTAAGGGTTATACAGCTGGCCCCCTAGCCAAGAGAAAATTTCAAGTAGGATGAAATATTGTGAGCCATAGGAAGTTTTTAGGTCAAATTCATATACATTTAATTGTTACTTTGTGATTGTTATTTGCAGTTGGAATAGAAAAATTGCACAGTCTTTTGGTGGTAAATAATCTTTAAACCCTAAATTCAGGTAAATTATGGCTAAACAGCAAATAACTTATATCAAGACACATTTACAGCACACAATATATAATGAAGAAAATTTACTTAAAGTTTTCCAAGCAGCTTCTTAGTATGATTTATACATGGATTTCTAATTTTCATGAGAATATTTGTGAGTTTTATGAATAAAATTTTATCCACATTATGAATTGTATTAATTTTTAGCTGGAATAGGAGTTTCAGGTCCATAGTTAATCCAAACTTTAACCATTGCTACATCTACTTCTCAATATATATAGTAACTCAGGGCGTCACTAGAACCCAAGTTGGCTTACAGGGGACCACAGCTGTAAAAAAGTTGAGAAACTCTGATCTATAAAATCTGGAAGGGATGTAATGGATAAAGAGTTGGATGTCTCATCAGGGACTGACAGGTTCTCAGTTTTGCTAGGAACTCAGGAACAAATGAGAATAAGAAGGATCCCTTCCAGTCAAGTGCTTCACAAAGTAAAGATACTCTTTGTGGTGCACAAAGATAATCTTAACAATAACACCTCAGTCTGTAGAGTCCCCAGGGGCACTTATGGCACCTAGGTGAGACAGTGGGGGATGGGTAACATACCACCCAGGAAGCCTGAGTGTACATGTTGGGTAATGTTCCTGGAGACTATGGAGATCTCTTACCAAGGCATAAAGGTCTAAGAGCCTAAGCAAAAAGAGCTGAGCAGAAACCCTTATAATAAAAACAGAGAAGAGCTTGTTGTGGACGTAGACTTGAAAGTATGATCTGCTGAATAGTTGCTTTGACTGGAGAGATACCACTCTAAGAACACTGACTTTGGAAGATAGCCCACTTTGCCTGATAGACATTTACCATAAATCTCCTGATTTATGGAAGATTTTCCATAGCATCTCTCTGACAAATGCCTGTCTCTCAACAGAGATGGTCTCCAGTCGTGAACTGGTGGTACATCAGCAGATATGGCAGCCAAAGCCTGACAGATTGGAAACTCTCAGCATGGGGACACCAAGAAATGACCAGGGTCACTTTGAGAATGTTAGTGACTAGTAGTTGGTTTATCAGTTGACAAATAAGGAGGAAGGCAGAAATTCTAAATGCTATGCTTGTCGTCACTGTATCAAAAGTCATCTCCAAATGCACCTAAGGGTACAGCAATGGTGACCAGGAAGCTGTGTAGTGAACAGATTGATCACCAAAGTTCCTGAACCTTGACCAACTTCTCTGCTACATGTGGTTTCTGAAATGTCAGATGAAAGATGACTGGTATTTTATCCTCTTTTTATTTTTTTCTACCCAGCAGCCAATGGTTGTATTCTTGATGGTTGGGTGAGATACAGTTTAGCTATGTAATAAAGCTCCTAACTTTGACTTTTGGTAAGGAGGGACCAGGTGAAAGAACTTATCCAGATTTCTGTACTTTTCAAGTTGGTCTTCCCATCCTACATTATTATTATTATTATTATTATTATAATTTGGCAGCAGACCCTCTTTTAAACAGGTTCTATTGAATATTATTGCTGCTTCAGCTGCATTTATTTTGTAGAAGACTTTTTCTATTTTCCTTATTGCGGACTTCTTTTCAGTGGAGGTGCGTGCTAACAGCTCGCCTATATTTGTCATTTCATGGGGGAAAAGTCAAAATCTGGATTCTGCTTCTTTATATATTCTATACAGTTAGTTATATACAATTGTTGCCGCGACGCGTTTCGACAGACTCTTCTGTCATTCTCCAGCGGGAGCTAGTAGAGGACTGGCAGATTGCATAGGTCCTTCTGAATTTATACACGGGCTTCAGCGGGGGGTCATGGATGGCGAATTCTGATTGGTTGCAGTCAGCGAACTTCAAGCCAAATTTCTGCGGCGAAGCTCGATCCTGACAGATCTTCGCAACCTGGGAATGTCATTCATTCCAGCGTTCCCATTGGCCTACCGTTGCGTGATGTCATACCGGCTGACATCATCGGTAGTTTGGCTGCTATTGGGCTGCGGATGAATGATGTCATTATCTACTCTTTCTGTCGTAGTCGGGGGATTGTCTCGAAGGGCGCCTCGCTCATCAGGCGCATCTCCATTTTCAGGGTTGTCGTTTTCAGGTATTCGTTGGATTTGGTGGGTGTTCTGCATTATTCTTCTTAAATTCGTGGGTAGGAGCGATGCCTCCTGCGTCGTATTCATTGTTGGTTTTCTCTCGGCAATGAGGAGCGCCTCTAGCAGGCGCAGACGTCGAGGGTCGGCGGCTCTCCCGATTATACTTATGTTTTGTATAATACTATCGCGGGAGATGGAAATATTGTGAGTAGCACGGGCGTGGTTCATGATGGCACCCTCCTGGGCGTGGCAGGAGATCCTTTTTGACAGACGCATCGTGGTCATTCCAATATAAGCGCCGACGTTATGGTCACAAAGACGGAACGGAACTTGAAGACATCAGTTTACACAAAATCCACCAATTTGGGACTTTGCTTGAATGGGGATAGCGAGTGCCCTGCTAGGTTTAAGAACACGACAGTCAGGACCTTCATTAAAAGGGCCTCTCCCACTGCTCCACCTGGCAGGACACCAACAAGGAATTCGAACGTGCTGCACAAATGTTGGTGAACAATGGTTTCACCAACAAACTCGTAAACAAAGAAATTCGAACTGGCCTGGAAAAATGGTACAACGGTGAGAACACACAACCTGCCCCCCAAGATGACATAAAGATCTTTTATAAGGCCCGGATGCATCCCCAGTACCGTGAGGACGAGAACTCCATGAAGAAAATCGTCATGGAAAACGTCACCCCGACCGAAGACAGTAAGAGAATAAATCTTGTAATTTATTATAAGAACCGCCACACCCGTGATCTGGTGATGAAGAATAACCCCTCTCCGCCAGCAAGAGAACCCCTCAAGCAGAAGAACGTGGTCTACCAATTTGTATGTCCTGTCCGAGGATGCCCCGGCGCTTATATTGGAATGACCACGATGCGTCTGTCAAAAAGGATCTCCTGCCACGCCCAGGAGGGTGCCATCATGAACCACGCCCATGCTACTCACAATATTTCCATCTCCCGCGACAGTATTATACAAAATATAAGTATAATCGGGAGAGCCGCCGACCCTCGACGTCTGCGCCTGCTAGAGGCGCTCCTCATTGCCGAGAGAAAACCAACAATGAATACGACGCAGGAGGCATCGCTCCTACCCACGAATTTAAGAAGAATAATGCAGAACACCCACCAAATCCAACGAATACCTGAAAACGACAACCCTGAAAATGGAGATGCCCCTGATGAGCGAGGCGCCCTTCAAGACAATCCCCCGACTACGACAGAAAGAGTAGATAATGACATCATTCATCCGCAGCCCAATAGCAGCCAAACTACCGATGATGTCAGCCGGTATGACATCACGCAACGGCAGGCCAATGGGAACGCTGGAATGAATGACATTCCCAGGTTGCGAAGATCTGTCAGGATCGAGCTTCGCCGCAGAAATTTGGCTTGAAGTTCGCTGACTGCAACCAATCAGAATTCGCCATCCATGACCCCCCGCTGAAGCCCATGTATAAATTCAGAAGGACCTATGCAATCTGCCAGTCCTCTACTAGCTCCCGCTGGAGAATGACAGAAGAGTCTGTCGAAACGCGTCGTGGCAGCAATTGTATATAACTAACTGTATAGAATATATAAAGAAGCAGAATCCAGATTTTGACTTTTCCCCCATGAAATGACAAATATAGGCGAGCTGTTAGCACGCACCTCCACTGAAGAGAAGTCCGCAATAAGGAAAATAGAAAAAGTCTTCTACAAAATAAATGCAGCTGAAGCAGCAATAATATTCAATAGAACCTATTATTATTATTATTATTATTATTATTATTATTATTATTATTATTATTATTATTATTATTATTATTATTATTATTATTATTCAGAAGATGAACGCTATTTATATGGAACAAGTCTACAGGGACCATTGAACTGAAATTCAAACTTCCAAAGAATATGGTATTCATTTAAAAGCTGGCAATAGGAACTACAGAAATACAGAATTCAAAAAGCGAAGCAGAAACACAGAATCCAAAAAGAGAAGGTCAGTAACTAGAAAAGAAAAAGTAATTAACAAATTAATAAATAAATAGATAAACATATAAGTAAATTATAAAATACAAAGAGAATTGCTTTAGGGTACTAATGCATTGCCTCTTTGCTTGAACTTTTGGGGCTTCAATTGCAAAGAATCCATGGGAAAACTGTTACACAGTCCATTTTTGTGAGGAATAAAGGACCTCTGGAATTCAGAAGTTCGACAGCAAAGCACATTTACTGCTTAATGCTGCTGCTGTTCAGCAAACCTGGTTGCTCCTGGCAGGGAAAGGGGATCAAGGACCAACCATGAATGTGATAAATCTCTGTTAAAATACAGATTATGAAAAACTGATGAGCAAGAATCCATCCATCGATGGTCCAGGCCGTATCTGCTAATGTTAGGAAATAGAAACCTACCACCATGAATCACTCTGTCTGAGAGAGACGAACCTTTGACACGGGAAAACTGTATTCTAGTAAAGGAAGGAAAAATTATTTAAAACAAGTTGCACTGATTTTATGTACAATACCTTACTTTTATGTGGCATTTGCTGACACCTTCATTAGATGCTTCTCAAAAGTAGGATGTGAGCCAAAAGTCACACCAAGTATAATTAAATCTTCAAAATCATTTATCAGAGTCCCATCCACCTGAAGGGGAGGATGGGTTGGATAATCAGTACGAGATTCACTAACCAACAGTGTTTTTATTTTACTGGAGTTCAGCCTCATTCCCCACCAACTACACCATTCACTAATCTACTCCATGTCATGAATGAGACTAAGGGCAGCTTGATTTCTAATATGTGGAGACTTTACTAAACCCACAAAGACAGCATCATCGGCATACTGAATAATCTTGTTTTCCAGGCCGAAAACCATATCATTTGTATACATTAAAAATAACAATGGACTAAGGACACTACCTTGTGGAACTTCAGACTCAATACGCCTTAGTTTACTAAAGATCCCATCAACAGCAACTCACCATTTCTGCCTACCTGTATGGAATTCTTGAAATAATCCTAAAACATAGCCATCCACTCCAAGATTCTGAAGTGTATGTATGCCTTATGTTTAATGCCTCAAAAGTACTCGAAAGGATCTCTTACAAATGTCATGTCAAATCTAAAAGAGCATTGAAGGTACCCAACTGTTTCCTATATGCATATTGACTAACAGTTCTTTGGATTCCACATACTTGTAAAATGGCTGAAAAATAAGTTCATCTGCAATTTTGAAGAAAACAGATAGAAAAGAAATTGGCCTGTAGTTACTGCAGTCCTCTGAAATGTTATTCTTGGAACAGGTGCTGTTTTGCTAAGGTTGCACTCATCCGCAAAGATGCTACGCTGTCTAAAAATCTGCAGAATTTACTAATCTTGGGAGACAACACACTAAAAACCTTTTTAAAAAATGAAAGGAAGAAACCATCAGGATTTTCACCACCCCAATTTTCAAGATTATCTAGAATTTTCATAACATCCCAAGAACGAAATGCAAATTTTGTAAGAATAGGTTCAGGATGATGAGTACCAGGAAGAGGGACATCCTCAGCTGATTGCTTAGCTTCAAAAGCACGATGAATCAGTTCAGACTTTTCTTGAGGGTCAGTAACCAATATACCATCATTTGTTAGTAGTGGCGGGAATGGAAGACAAGCCTAATGCAAAGCTAGAAGATATCAATTTGGTCCACAACACATTAGGCTGAATAATTCATTCAAGTTTCGTCTTCCAGGAATTACTGTTATTTCTCTCAGCAATATAGTACATTTCTAATTGCAGCAGAGCAAGAGAAAACAAAAATGGAGTAATTTTCATGGAAAACCAAAGTTCTCCTTTCCCTGAGCAAGGTTGCAAACATACTGTACTCAGGTATTGGGCCCTGTCATCCTCATCATATAAACCATGATGTACAAGTTGGTAAAGGAATTGTCCATCCCCTGCTCTAATATGTGTCTGAAAGTGAGTCTATATATAAAAGACTGAAACTTTTACCCTTGTAGAAACTAAAAAGATCTATAAATTTGCATTTCCCTAGTGCACAAATCAGAATCTGTTATCAAATACTCTTCCTCTAACCCTGTTACCAATGGTATGATGGTATTAACTGAGTGAGTGGGTGGATACCCCATCGTCTCACTCACCAACTTCTAGTTAGCTGCCTTGTTACAAGGCTCCACAACTGGACCAGTTTTTGCCAAATGGATCTATGAAAAAAAGACCTCAGGCTTGCATATCTTGGTAAAAAGCAGATTATCTTAAAAATTTGTGAGACTATAAGGTTGTCAGACACTCTTACTTAAGAAGCTAAATTAATCTCTGCATTTGTTGTCCATTTTGGTTCATTTGACTATGTGAGACTTCCTTTTCACCTGTGTCATACCCCAGCCACATTCCAGCAATTCCTCAGAGAGATCTCCAGGACCCAGAGGGAACATTCTCATTGTATCTTACACCTGGGAAAAACATCTGAGCAGACCTTGTGCATTATTCACAGGATTCCAGAAAGTTGGCCATATTGTTAACTTCTCAAAGTTCACTTTTCACAGAGCTCAGGTGAAGTACCTTCCCCATGTGACAGAACTTTTCATTTAACTGAAATGATCTTATTACAATGATTTGCTTAGGACTACTTAACAGCTTTGTATCAGTTAGATTTAAAACATTAGTGATGTGCTTAACCTAATGAGTAAGTTTACTTTACAGCTTTTTATGTCCTGGATTCAAGATATTAAGTGATGAACTAAGCCTGAAGTGTAAGCCTACTGATCGGCATTCCATATGACTGAATGTGTTCAAATGCTGTGCTTAGCCTAAAAAAAAGATTTTACAGATTTGTATCTAATCAGATTAATTTTTTATTTTTGTGCTTACCTGTACTGAATGTGTTAAGGTGCTACATTTAATCTGATGTGTAAGAGTGTTTGAAAGCTTTTTTACTACTCAGATTAACTTCCCTATAGTGCTGTGCAGAGCATTGTGGATGTCTTTTATAGCTCTTTATATAACTGAACTAAACATATTAAATTGTACTTAGTTTGATATGCAACCCTATGTAACAGAAATTTATCAAACTCGGTTAATCTCACTGAAGTTCAGTGCTTTAGGTGATGTGTGGTCATATTTAAAGCTTTCTATCTAATTAGATTAAGAACATTGAAGCTCTGCTTAGCCTGATGTGTGTGGCCCTATTTTCTCTAATTGGATTAAGAATATTGAAGTTTTATGCTTAGCTTACCTTACCTTACAGACCTTACAGACCTTACAATTCGTTCGGGTTGCCCCAGGTCCCTCAGTGTGAGGCGCCTTTGATGTCTACCAGAGAGTTGCTAACGCATCTTCCGGTATATTTTGCATCTTCCAGTCTTGGATGGTCTGGGATGCATCTTAGATATTTGTCGAGCTTATTCTTAAACACATCTACGCTCACTCCTGTTATGTTCCTCAGATGAGCTGGTAGCGCATTGAATAGACGCTGCATTATCGATGCTGGTGCGTGGTGGATTAATGTCCTGTGTGCTTTCCTTAATTTTCCTGGTATAGTTTTTGGCACTATTAATCTACCTCTGCTTGCTCTTTTTGATAATTTTAGTTCCATGATATTTTCGGTAATTCCTTCTATCTGTTTCCATGCTTGAATTACCATGTAGTGTTCTCTTCTCCTTTCAAGACTATATAAATTTAAGAATTGTAGTCTTTCCCAGTAGTCAAGGTCCTTAACTTCTTCTATTCTAGCTGTAAATGACCTTTGTACACTCTCTATTTGTGCAATATCCTTTTGGTAGTGTGGGTACCATATTATATTGCAATATTCAAGTGGACTACGTATGTACGTTTTATAAAGCATAATCATGTGTTCAGCTTTTCTTGTTTTGAAGTGCCGGAACAACATTCCCATTTTTGCTTTGCATTTTGCCAATAGAATTGCTATTTGATCATTGCATAACATATTCCTATTCAACATCACACCAAGGTCTTTAACTGCTTCCTTGTTTGTGATTGTCTCATTATTAGGTCCTTTATATGCATATAGCATTCCTACTTTATCACCATAGTTCATTGATTCAAATTTATCAGAGTTAAATACCATCCTATTTATCTCTGCCCATTTATATATTTTATTTAGGTCTCTTTGTAGCGAGTTCCTATCTTCATCACAAGCAATTTCTCTACTTATTCTTGTGTCATCTGCGAAACTTCTTACTACTGAGTCCTTAACATTACTGTCTATGTCTGCAATCATAATCACAAACAGCAATGCAGCTAACACCGTACCCTGTGGTACACCGGATATTACCGTAGCTTCATCCGATTTCTCATCGTTTGCAATCACTATCTGTTTTCTGTTTTGCAAAAATTCTTTTATCCATCTTCCTACTTTGTCAACAATGTTATGTTTTCTAATTTTTTTCGCTAATATATTATGATCTACCTTGTCAAAAGCTTTTGCAAAGTCTAGGTAAACCACATCTGTATCTTTTTCATTTATCATATTTTTATATATGCTTTCATGGTGGACTAACAGTTGGGTTTGTGTACTTTTTCCGGGTACAAAACCATGTTGTCCTATATTGAACAATCTATTTTTCATTAAATGTTTCATTATATTTTTTTTATTACCCTTTCATATACTTTCATAATATGAGATGTCAGACTCACAGGCCTATAATTACTTGCCTCTAGTCTTGAACCACTTTTGAAAGTAGGAGTAATATATGCTAATTTATGCTCATCATAAATCTTGCCTGTATCTATACTTTGTCTTAATAATATTGCTAGCGGCTTTGCGATTGAATGAACCACTTTCTTTAACAATATGACAGGTACTCCATCTGGTCCTGCTGCTGATCCATTTTTAATTTCATTAATAGCCTGCACAATATCGGCTTCTGTAATATCTATATCTGATAAGTATTCAGTATTTTCATCTCTTATTTCTGTATCATTATCTTCATTTTCAATTCTAGGTGTAAATTCACTCTTATATCTTTCTGCTAATATGTTACATATTTCCTTTTTTTCATTCGTTAATCGCCCTTCAATTCTTAGAGGGCCTATTTCTACTCTTATTTTATTCATCTTTTTTGCATATGAATAAAAAATTTTAGGGTTTTGCTTGATATTTTGTAGTGTCATTTCTTCTAGGTTCCCTTTTTCATTTTCTTTTGATTGTATAATCTTTTGTTCTGCATTTTCAATCTTACTTTTTAGTTCCATCACTTTCCATGCATTCTTTTCTTTTGCAAGAGCTTTTTTCCACTTTCTAATTTTCTGGAACAAGATCCTTCTGTCTCTTGGAATTCGTGACTGATGATTACTTTTTTTCTTCGGTATATATTTTTCCACTATTTCCTCTAATATTTTATATAATATATCGGTATTTACCTGTATATCATCACTTACAAATATATTTTCCCATTCTTTGTTTAATTCTTCATTTATTTTTGACCAATTTATATTCTTACTATAGAAATTGTATTTTCCATATCCTTCCCATTTTTTCGTTTCTTGCTTTTCTATGTTTTCATATGTTCTGGAATGGACTGTTAGTTCTATGACATTATGGTCCGAAATACTCGTGTTATATACTATTATTTCTTTAACATAGTTCACCTCGTTCACAAATACTAGATCTAAAATATTATCCTTTCTTGTTGGTAGGTGATTTATTTGCTGAATGTTATGTTCTAGTAGCATATCTAATAGCTTTTCAAATTGCCTCTTATCTTCTGCACTACTATTGCTCTCTTTTTTATATGTATAAATACAACCACAGTCTCCTATTCGTTCTTTCCATTCTACAAAAGGAAAGTTAAAGTCTCCGGTTAGGAGTATAGTCCAGTCCTTGTGATTTCTACATATTTCATCCAATTTTTCAATTATTATGTCAAACATAATAATTGAATGTGTAGCTTGATGTGTGATCCAGTTTAACAGCTTCTATTGGCTTGTATTAAGCATATTAAACTTATATGTATAATATGATGTGTGACCCCCTCTAACAGCTTTTTTCTCATCGATGTGGCACCACCCTGATGTGGTGAGGGGGCTCTTGAACCCTAGGAATTTGTTCCCGGGTTTGAGTCCAATGGTCTCGTATATGATTATATATTTGTTTGGATTAATTTATGTGGAATTTTCCACTTTTGCTAAAATTTATTGGACCTGTTAAATAGGAAAAGATATCTAAGCTGGGACTGGATTTATGTCCGAAGCTAAATAGTGGGAACTGTGAAAGGGCCATCAACTGCCTGATAATGTTCAGACCTGAGTGATATCAGATTGATATCTCAAAGGCGGAACTATTCTTTAGGGCTGGACCATGGATTCCAGGGGGGTTCTGGTTCTGGGGATAGGACTCTCGGCATTCTATCCGGTTTGCCCATGACATGATTAGGGTGGGGATGATTGTATTTTTGTAATACTCTCAGTCCTAGCAAACAGGTTGGGCTTACATGTTGTGCCATCCCTTGTGGGATAGCGTACGGATGCGGACGTTTGGGAGTAGGTTCTCACTTGTGCCATTAGTGGAAGAATAAGCTGATGATACCTTTTTAAGGTTTTCGGGTTAATTTTTTTTCTCCCTCAAATCTTTATGATAAGTGACAATAAAGATTTGAGTACCCCTGGGCCCTTTGATGGTAGCGACTCGGCATAGTTGACAACCACTGGAACCTCCTCTGACAAACTTTCTTTAGAAAAATAAGAAAAGAATCCGAATGTAATCACACTGGAACCTTATGCTCCAGTACAAAACAAATCCAAAAGAATAGGATATCGTGGAAGTTGGTCAAGGTTTCTAACCATGGAAACAAAACAACAAATTTCAGCCCTAAGGTTGGAAAACTTCTTATTTAAAAGACACTCAACGACAGAAATGTCGTTCAGACGAATAAAAATAAAGATGTGGTTTATAGAAGCCACAACAAAAAATCACTCTGAAGACTATTTATCCATAACAAGTATCGACACTGTGAATGCAAAAGTAAAGAAGCATGACACTATGAACAGCATTCAGTGTACTATTGTACTTCCTGAAAATAATGACGAATCCGTTGATAAGAATATGCTGTTGGACTCTCTTAAAATGAGATATACCAAAGTCCAAGACTGTGAGGTATATATAATACCAAGTAAACAGAATAATAAAGTATTAGAATTACAAAAATAAAATTTGAGGGTCAAGATCTACCTCAAAAAATAAAAATTTTGGGCCAAAATAGAGAACTGAGACCTTATGTTCCAAAGCCACTACAACGTCAAAACTGTATAAATATGGACACACGAAGCAAAACTGTCGAAATCAACCTATATGTGCTTGTTGTGGTTCTGACGAACATGCCACACAATGGAAATGTAGTGAGCCAAAATGTGTAAACTGTGGACAGGATCATCATGCAAGATCCAAAGAATGTATGTACTATATATACAATACAGAATTGAAAATGTTACAAGAACGAAGAGGGATGTTTATCAAAGAGGCTAAATTGGAATTAAAAGTGAGAGGAATGCAAGATCCATCTAAAAAACATACATATTCTTCAAAAACAGGAACCACTAACGAAACAAAAATGAATAGAAATAGAAGTAACAGAGCACAAAAAAGTAAATCGCAAGAAGAAATTAATACTCAAGTGAAAAAACTAAAATGGTAAAGAATAAAGAAACAGGTACAAATGACATGATAACATTTTATCTAATTCATTTGAAATATTAATGCAAATAGGAACACAGAAGGATGCCACTACAGAAGTAACAGAGGAGGGTCGTGATAGACTGGAAATTAAAGGTAAAGAAAGGTCTTTTGGAAATAACATCACCCAAAACAAAGAAACCAACAATCATTAGAGAAATATCGATCAGACCAAAGACAAAAGACATGAAGAAAGAACAAAAACAAAAACAAGTTAAGAATATTCCATTATCTCCTAAAATAATAGTAAAACCTATGGACACAGATATCCAAAACACCGAAGTGGAAAGCAACCGTACCACAGATAACAATGGCTGTGTCAAGGGAGAAGGGATTACTCCATCACCAATAATTGGCACAGCAAGAACAGATAAAGAAAGAAATATACATGATAACAGATTGTTTCATTGCATTGTGCAATAATAACAAAAACATAACAAAAGATAGTTTAACCAACATTATAAGAAATTTTATGAAATATAGAAAAAAAAAAAAAGAAACCACTGATTCAAGCACCTATGAAAAAGGTTGCATGTGCACTGAACACTTAATATATCATAAAGATAAACAAATGAATATCGCGAGTAAATTATTAGAAAAAATCCAAGTTGATAATACAAATAAAGAAAACTCGACGGCTATAAACAAATATTTTCAGTAGCTGTATTATACAATGGAACGTAAATGGTCTACAGACCAGATTACACCTAGGAGAAGTACAACGGTTATTCAGAGAATATGAACCAATGATATTATGTTTACAACATGTCAACAAAACTGTGTCAACAATAGGTAAATATACCTTAGCATCAAGTTCACGAGAGGAGGTACGAAATTTAGGTGCAGCCATATATGTACATAACAGAGTAGTTTATGACAATATAGCCGTAAACATCGCTGACATGCAAATATCTGGTATTAAAATTCAATTAAAAAGCAATAATTATGTAATTTATAATTTTTACAACCAACCTAATAAAAATTACGACAGTGACAAACTTAAAGAATTACTTAATAATGCCAAGGAACCTACATTATTAGTAGGTGATTGTAATGCCCACAACCCAATGTGAGACTGAAATTGTACAGACTCAAATAGAGCAGGAAGTAAAATAGAAGAATTCATAGATTCATATGGTATGTGCTGTATAAATGATAATGAAACCAGCACATATTTTTCTAAAACACATGGAACATTTTCCTCAGTAGACTTAACTCTCTGTACAACAAACATAGTAGACAGATTGGATTGGAATACAGTTAACGACCTGCATACAAGTGATCATTTCCCAATATTAATTTCATTATTACAAAATAATCCTGCCAAGCATGTCCCTCAACATGACATTTATAAAGCAGATTGGGAGCAATATGAATTCCACACTAGGAGTATCCAATCATTTGAGTATTTAAAAGACCATAATGAAACTAATAAATTTCTTGTTGATTTCATTAAAAATGCTGCTGATAAAGCAATACCAAAATCAAAATCTCATCCAACAAAACACAGAGTCCCATAGTGGTCTGAAAAACTAACAGAATTAGTAAAAATAAAACACCAAATTGGAAGATGATTAGATAATTTGAAAAGAAAGTTCAGTAAAATAAACAAAACATTACCGATATTAGAAGGAACTTTAAAAAAATGACTGCATTGTTATTAGAAATTGATACATTAAAACCTCTATATAACAAAATATCTGCAAAATTTAAAAGAGAAGTAATTCAAGGAAGAGTCATTTCATGGAGGAAATATGTATCATCTCTCTCTAATAATACCCCCATACAAAAAATATGGGAAAAATTCAGGAAAATAAATGGTACCCATGTTAAACCACATAGACATGCCATAATAAAAGATGGGAAAAGAATACTTGATCCTAAAGAAATTAGTAATGTAATAGGAGAAAATTTAGCAAAAATAAGTAGTGACAAAAATTTAGATGAGCATTTCCGCACAAAGAAAAATAATATAGAATTAATAACAATAAATTTTGAAACAATAGAAGTTATATATTATAATAGAAAATTTAATATGGAAGAGTTGGAATTTGCTCTGTTGAAGAGCAATAAATCTGCCCCTGGAGATGACAATATTTGTTTTGAAATGATCTGCCATTTAGCATCTTTGGCAAAGACATACTTATTGGAGTTTTATAACCACTTATGGCTTCGAAATTTATTTCCTGATGAATGGCATAAAGCTATAATTGTTCCTATCCCCAAAACTGGAAAAGATCCCAGTAGTGTAAACAGGTACAGACCAACTTCATTAACAAGTTGTTTATGCAAATTACTGGAGAAAATGGTAAATACTCGACTAACATGGCACATTCAAGAGAACAAAATTTTAACTCCCACTCAACTTGGGTCACAGTGTAACAGATCTGCACTGGATTCTCTGTCTAACTTGGAAGACCACCGATGTAGAGGATTTGAACGAAAAAAAATTACTATAGAAGTCTTTTTGACATTGAAAAGGCATATGATACTACACGTAGACATGCAATATTTAAAATGTTACATGAAAAACAGGATCTGTGGACATTTACCTAGGTTTATCCAGAACTTTCTGACAAATCGCACTTTTCAAGTGAGAATTGATGATGTATTGTTAAGTACATTTCCACTTGAAAATGGTGTTCCACAAGGAAGTGCCCTTAGTGGCACACTGTTTACTTAGCAATAAATGATATCAGCAATAATTTACCTATCGGAATTAAAAGTAACTTGTATATGTATGATTTTGCCATATATTATTCAGCATCTTGCAGAAAACATGCAGAGTGAATCATTAATAAAACTATAATAAAAATAGATGAATGGGCCTGTTCTGTAGGCTTCAAATTTTCTATACAAAAGACTCAAGCAATAATGTTTTATAGAAATAAAAAGTGGAAAAAAGTGAAGAAATAGATTTAAAAATCAGAAATCATTCCATACCAGTTGGCCAAACAGCAAAATTTTTGGGATTAGTATTTGATACTCACTTGAACTGGAAAGCCCACATAACATACATGAAATCAAAATGTAAAAGAGCATTAAACCTAATTAAAACACTATCGAACACTACTTGGGGAGATAATAAACATACCCTTTCTTTACTGTATAAAGCAAAAGTGCTGTCTATCGTTGATTATGGAAGTGAAATATATGGCTTGGCATCTAATGCTTTGCTGAAAACATTAGACCCAGTTCATAATGAAGGCCTTAGAATATGTTCAGGAGCCTTTAGATCATCACCAACGTCATCTTTACAAGTTGAATGTGGTGAACTACCTCTGTCCCTCCATAGAGAGCTAGTAACAATGAAGAGTGCTCTGAGAATTCAGACAAATGATTCTCCAACCAAAAAATTATTTGGATTAAGAGAGGTGTTTATAAACAGTCATCCACCTACTTTCCAGTTAGAGCTAGAAGATTGTTTGAGTCACCAAATATAAATGTACAATTACCATCGCCTTCTTCAGCAAGAAATTCAATCCCACAGAGACCCGCGATGTACTGCGCAGTCCGGCACTTCAAGTTCCTCCTGGAGGGGACGCCCTTCACACCAGCCATTGGTTCACGCCTTTACCAAGCAAGGGGACGCATGGTCTTCCAGGCAGCACCGCCACCTCTCAGCCATAGCCGAATTTACCTGCTCCATCATGTACCTCCCCGGCAGGAAAAATCCTGTAGCAGACGCCCTCTCCAGAGTCGAGTTGAACACAGTGCAGCTCGGAGTAAACTACCAAGACCTCGCCAGAGAACAGGCCGCTGACCCAGAAACCCCGGCCTACCGCACCGCCATCACGTCCCTTAAGTGGCGGGACGTGACCCTCGCCCCCGGAGGCCCAAGTGTCCTCTGCGACATCAGTACTGGTCAGCCCCGCCCCTTGGTTCCAGCCTCACGCCGCCGCCAGGTATTCGACATAATTCACGGCCTCTCACATCCCTCTGGCAGAACCATGGCCAAGCTGCTCTCAAAAAAGTGTTTGGCACGGGGTGCAGAAGGATGCCACGTCCTGGGCGAAACAGTGCCTGCAGTGCCAAACCAGCAAGGTGGGTCGTCACACGCAGTACGGGGTATGCTAGTTCCTGCAGCCAGAGCGCCACTTCGGCCACATTCATGTCGACGTCATCGGGCCCCTTACCCCGTCAGGCGGGTCCAGATACCTCCAGACGGTGGTAGACCGCTTGACAAGGTGGCCCGAAGCCACACCTATGCAAGAAGCCACCGCCAGCGCGTGTGCCGAAGCCCTGCTTTCCAGTTGGGTTAGCCACTTCAGCGTCCCGGACCACATCACAACCGAATTGTGGTCCGCCCTGGCTCAGCTGCTGGGGACCACGCACCACACCACCACGGCATACAACCCGGCTGCCGACGGCCTGGTCGAGTGGTTCCACAGATCCCTGAAGGCGTCCCTCATGGCCCGCTGCACCGCCGAGGACTGGAAACATCAGCTGCCGTGGGTCCTCCTCGGTTTGAGAACCACCCCCAGAGCCGACAGCACCCCATCCGCAGCCGAAAAAAACCTACGGTGAGCCCCTCTTGGTCCCGGGCGAACTTGTGACAGAAGATCGCCACATCCCATCAATGCAGAGACTCCGCGACGTGGCCGGCGAGTTCGCCCCTTGCAAGCGCACGTACACCGAGAGGTCGGCCACCTTCACACCGCCAGAACTGTCATCCGCCACCCACGTCTTCTTCAGGGTCGACGCCGTCCGCCATGAAGAACTGGATTAGATTGACGAAAGAACAGTTCACTCATCTGTTAAACCTGGTGACACCTCACATTGAAAAAGCTGATACTAAAATGAGGAAAGCTGTGTCTGCTGCACAGCGATTGACCCTCACTCTTCGTTATTTAGCAACAGGTAGGCTATGTTACTTGGAATTGTTTATGCATAGACTAGGCTAATATATCCTAGGCTTGGTGTATTAATTAGGTTATGCATGAAAGATGCTGATCATTTTGTATCTGTACACTGTTCGTTTATGGGTTGCTATTCATGTTTGATAGATTCTTGTAGGAAAAAAGTAAGCTTAGTCTAGGCTGGTGTACATTTTTTGGATTTTCAGGGGAGGAAAGGACAAATTAAAAAAACATATATATATATATATATATATATATATATATATATATATATATATATATATATATAACATATATATATATATATATATAGACGTTCTTGGTCTTGGCATAAGTTAGCCAAGGCCAAGATTAAGATTAAGGTATTCGATAAAATTGTACATAAGGCTACCCAGACTAGACTATAACCTAATGGCAGGCATCAAAGTAGCCTAGGCTAGGTTAGTAAAGTATTACCAATCTCAAAACAACCACCTAACCTAACCTAGCTATACTATCTATTAATTGGGTAACATAATTAAAAAATAATTGCGTGTTTACACAATTTATAATAAAAAAAAAGTAAATTTTGTGGTTGCACTATTATATTTTAAACTTTATAGTTGATGACAGTATGGTTATTAATTAACTGATAATTCCAGATAAGCTGTAGTACAATATGTCAAGGCAAAAATGCAAGGTTTACAGTATGTACATTAGGAATATATATATTTATACTATTGCTAAGGGAATTTTTCTCTCATTTCAGGAGAATCACGAGTTTCCCTTGGGTATCAATTTCAGATTAGCCATAATCTGGTTTCATTCCTCATACCAGAGACATGCAGAGCCATATACAACATAATGAAAACAGAATATTTAAAACTTCCATCAATTCCTGAGGAATGGAATGAAATTGCTCTGCATTATTTCCAGCAATGGAATTTTCCAAATTGCATATGGGCACTAGATGGGAAAAGGGTGCTAAATGCAAAGCCCCCACATTCTGGTGCAGGTTTCCATGATTATAAAGGTCATTTTAGGATGATCATGATGGCATTAGTTGATGCATCTTATAAGTTCCTGTATGTAAATATAGGGCTAATGGAAGAGCCAGCGACGGTGGGGTTTGGGATAGGTGTAGCCTAAAGGAAGCAATAGATAGTGAAGTTTTAAATATCCCATCATCATGTTGCTTACCTTTCACTGATAAGCAAAGCCCATATGTCATTGTTGGTGATGAGGCATTCCCAATTAAGCCCTATTTGATGAAACCTTTCCCAGGAAGGGAATTAAAGTAAAAACTATATTCAATTATAGGTTGTCAAGAGCAAGGCGCACATCAGAAAATGCCTTTGGTATCATTCAGTAGTATTTAAGGTGTTATCGAAACCTATCCAAACTTGTCCAAACAATGTAAAGGACATTTTGTTTGCTATAGTGGTTTTACATAATTTTATCCGTGCACAATCTAAGAATTTGTATGCACCCCCTGAAATAAGAGAGAGGTTTATCAAACAGTGGTTTGGATAGTAGTCCTGGACATGGCGGACGTAGTACCAGTGATGCCCAAAATGTAAGGAACACATTAATGGATTATTACTTTAATAATGAAGGGGCAGTACCACTCCAAGATGAACGAGCCTATATGCACTAGTGGACATTTTCTCCCATATGCCTTTGAATATTTGCATTTGTATATACAGTAATCTTAAAATAAAATTCATTATTTGTTCAATTGCTATTATTTACTCCTCAGTACTTACAAGAAAGTTATGAAGAGCGATGTGGAATTTAAATATGTACCCTGCGATACCTGGAGAAACAAATCCTGAAATTGCTTTAATCAACTTTATTACATAGAAAATGTTTAAAGCTGCATGACATCAATCTTGATTAGACTGAACTTTATTGTATACAAAATGTTTACAGCTACAGGAACTTGATTAGACTAGAAAGCCTGAGGTCTTACAGATCATGTATTTGAAATTCAAATTAGCACCAGAGATTAAATACTGACAGAATTTAGCACCAAATTGATAACTACTGTTAACCTACTTTATCATCAGGTAAGCCATATTCCCGCTCAGTTTTCAGGACGACTTGGGAAATCCTAGCTGCTGCAGCCTTTTGTCCATTTACTAGTAGGGACCTTATCCAAACCTCAACTGTTTTTCCCACACTGAAACCTAGGTCATTAGGCGTACTGGTGTTGCCCAATTCTTTGAGGGTTTGCAAGCATTCGTCCTCAAATGAATTTTGTAGCTTCCTCTTCTTACTACTGTTACTTGCTTTTTGGTTCTGTAGAGATGAAGTTGCTGGTGCAACAGACCGATCAGAACTTCCATTAGAAAGGTTAAAGCTGGGGGACACAGGCTGAGTTAAAGAACCTGTACTTGACTCTCCAATTTGAAATTCATCAAAAGTGTTTTGAGTAACCTCAATAACTAGAGGATTATCTATAGGATTTACCTGTAAATAAAAAAAATATATATATTACTCTACTATGAATATGTTGATAACATAAACTGCTGTATAATGGATCAGTTTTAGGTAATGATGCATTAGTAATTCTGATAATTTAAGATTATGGAAGGGCAAGCATAATTCCTTTTACTTAACTAAAAATATTAGATTTTTCTATTGACCTTACTGACCTAACCTTACACTTTCGCTTACCTGGGCCTACAGCAGGTTTATTGTGCAAATTTGATTCTTAAATGCCAAGTAATTATACCTATTATTAAACTGCTATGTAAATAATGTAATACACATATGTATATACTCTTACTTGTTCATTAATGTCACTGGAATATGTAGGTTGTGAAGCCACTGTATCATGTAAAAAAGACATCAAATCAAACAATTCCCACTTGGAGCTTGGTTTACCACATGAACCACTTGGAGCAGCCTGAATTTTTTTATATTCATGGATGAAGTATCCCTTCAAATTACTAAATTTTGCCCGCACTTGATCTGAAAGGGGAAAAACATATATTTAGCTTGATATAAAAATTATTAACTAATGAACTAAATATCCTTACAGAAATTATTTAGGTATATTAAATGTTTCATGCTAGGTTAGCATGATGTCCTCTTTCAGGGCATGGGTTGCAGACTTGCCTACACGTTTAAAATCTTAGGTGGTGTGAAAAATTAGGTTAGGATAACCCAAGCTCTCTAGGCTAATTAGTATACAGTCGGCAGTAGTTCAAACTAGGCTAGGAATAGCTTACTTCTAGACCAGCCTATATAGGTCTAGGCATAGCATTGCCGCTGAAAAATAGAATAGTCCTAACTTTATTTACACAACCTGAGTCAGGTTCTGTAGCCTAACCAGAGTCAGGTTCTGTAGCCTAACCAGAGTCAGGTTCTGTAGCCTAACCAGAGTCAGGTTCTGTAGCCTAGCCAGAGTCAGGTTCTGTAGCCTAACCAGAGTCAGGTTCTGTAGCCTAACCAGAGTCAGGTTCTGTAGCCTAGCCAGAGTCAGGTTCTGTAGCCTAACCAGAGTCAGGTTCTGTAGCCTAGCCAGAGTCAGGTTCTGTAGCCTAACCAGAGTCAGGTTCTGTAGCCTAGCCAGAGTCAGGTTCTGTAGCCTAACCAGAGTCAGGTTCTGTAGCCTAGCCAGAGTCAGGTTCTGTAGCCTAACCAGAGTCAGGTTCTGTAGCCTAGCCAGAGTCAGGTTCTGTAGCCTAACCAGAGTCAGGTTCTGTAGCCTAGCCAGAGTCAGGTTCTGTAGCCTAACCAGAGTCAGGTTCTGTAGCCTAGCCAGAGTCAGGTTCTGTAGCCTAACCAGAGTCAGGTTCTGTAGCCTAGCCAGAGTCAGGTTCTGTAGCCTAACCAGAGTCAGGTTCTGTAGCCTAACCAGAGTCAGGTTCTGTAGCCTAGCCAGAGTCAGGTTCTGTAGCCTAACCAGAGTCAGGTTCTGTAGCCTAACCAGAGTCAGGTTCTGTAGCCTAACCAGAGTCAGGTTCTGTAGCCTAGCCAGAGTCAGGTTCTGTAGCCTAACCAGAGTCAGGTTCTGTAGCCTAACCAGAGTCAGGTTCTGTAGCCTAACCAGAGTCAGGTTCTGTAGCCTAACCAGAGTCAGGTTCTGTAGCCTAACCAGAGTCAGGTTCTGTAGCCTAACCAGAGTCAGGTTCTGTAGCCTAACCAGAGTCAGGTTCTGTAGCCTAGCCAGAGTCAGGTTCTGTAGCCTAACCAGAGTCAGGTTCTGTAGCCTAACCAGAGTCAGGTTCTGTAGCCTAACCAGAGTCAGGTTCTGTAGCCTAGCCAGAGTCAGGTTCTGTAGCCTAACCAGAGTCAGGTTCTGTAGCCTAGCCAGAGTCAGGTTCTGTAGCCTAACCAGAGTCAGGTTCTGTAGCCTAACCAGAGTCAGGTTCTGTAGCCTAACCAGAGTCAGGTTCTGTAGCCTAACCAGAGTCAGGTTCTGTAGCCTTTTATAGCTACTAGCCTAAATGAAGCTAGAGAAGCACTAAAATATCACAGATTTGTGTTTATGTAATTTGATAATGCACACATGATAGCACAACGAGAGTAGACCCAGGCTATAAGACAATCTGATATTCCAGATATAGAGTAGTAGCAGACGTACCTGTATGAAGGTCAGCAAGTTCTGGAAACTTTTCCCCGAGTCGCTTGGTGATTTCTTCATAATTCTTCATCTTGAGACCTTTTTTCATAGAACTATGATGCTTGCGGTCCCATAAGCACCGTCTCCCCCTCAAATCTTCTACCAAAAACTGCTCTGATGACCATGTCCACTGTACCAAGCCCTCCATCTTTCTCTTGATGTCTTGTTGAAATGGGCGCCCTCCCTCCCTCCCAGATGTAAACAAACGATAAAGTCGACGGTAGAGTAGAGTAGGGTAGAGGGAGAGGTGGGTTGAATTCGATCGTTATCGCTTTCAAAATTCGTGACGACGACACTAAAAAGTCGTCGTCAAAACATTAAAAGTTGACGTCAAATTCAAAAGTCAACGGAAATATTGCTATATAGTGTGAGAGCGCCTTAACTGGGCAGGTGGGAAGATTTCACTGACATAAGCTACTAATAAATCTATAGAAAGAGATGGATAATATGGAAACAAGTGAATACACAAAATATTGAATAAATCGTTGTGAGAGTCATTTCTCACGATGACATGGCAATGAAAATATTTTTATAGTGTAGATATTATATTCCTGATAACGATTAATTACTGCTTAGAGACCACAATTAAAACAGCGTTACATCGCACAACACCTTATCTACACTGCATAGCACACCATTGAAATTTCCCGGGCTCCCGAGTCGCGGCGCGCAGCAACATGCGCAATTACGGGACAACGAACATATTACACTGCCATATGCGTATGTCTGTGTAACACACACACACACACACACACACACACACACACACACACACACACACACACACACACACACACACACATATATATATATATATATATATATATATATATATATATATATATATGTATATATATGGATGTATATATTATAACTGTGGTTGTGTAATCAAGGGACTCGTGGCAACAATATCAATTGCCAAGTACTGCATTTTGTAGTAGGAATTTTTGCTTCAAAACTATCCATAACTCAAAACCAATATGTTTTTAGTAACTTTTTTGGTGCATTACACTATCAGTGTAACAATGTGGTGATTTAATACAGAGTAAAAGTTCATTTCATGACATGATCACATAAACTTACCAAGCCCATTTTGAGACAAAGTGTAATAGAGGGTATATTACTCACAAAAAATACCCTGCCTCCTGATGCAGAGGGGTATTTTTGAGCCTTGGGGTGTTTTACCTTGTATATATACCTCAGCTCCATCGTTATACCCTTTCTGTACCTTTGACTTTTTACAGTGAATGCTATAGTATTAATTAAAACTAAGATCTACTTATGTTATTTCATACACTTTTTCTTCGATCTGAGATTTTATTTCTTTTCCCTTTTAATGACTAATGAGCCCGAGCTGACATATCCAAGAAAAGTTCACATTGTATTGACAAATGGATGACCAAACACTATTCTCAAATATGTTGTTAAAGTGGTTCACAGAAATGAAATCCCTTCCTGAGAAACTCAGTCTCGCAAATATCAACTAGCACTGCCTAACTGATGAACTGCCTTGTGGTTTGACACCTTGAAATTCGTAACTGATCTACTCTAAGGTTTTTGCAAATTCTTATGAAACATAAAACTTGACCAAATAGCCCTGAATAATGTTATATCATTTTGTATTCTCACTTTTGCAAACTATATTTTTGAGATTTGTGAGACAAGTAAAATGGCAACTTTCTGGTTAGTCTTAATATATTTGTATACATAAAAACAGTAGTCCAAACTTGCTATCAAACAAAAGCAGTTTAAAAATGGATTATTTTGTCTTAAGTAGAATAAAGTTCAGTTATTCCCCGTCAAAAATCTTGTGTAGATACTAGAGAGCATGAATCTTTGAATTATTTCATATCTTATGCCGTTCTGAAAGCGCACGAATGTGTGCTTGGACTACCCATATCAAAGTGAAATATTTGCTATCCAACGACTTTGCATCGAGAAAATAATCACCATCATACTTACTGTTGTGATTGAAAGAAATGCAGTCTTGCCTGGTGTGACACAACATACCGCATGCTACTCTTGACATCTTCACAGAAATCAGCACTGCTCCTGGTAGTGTGTAGCGATGGTCCTTCTCTAAGGAACAGAAAGAAAAAGCTTTATTGTCCCTTAGAAGGAAAACAAAATCACAGGGGCCAAGTGTCACATCACTTTACAAGAATCCTATACAAAAAGAAGTGTCTTTCCTAATTTGTTAGAGGAAAAGCAAAGCTATCACTTTGCCCGACAATTTATATAGTTCATAACATTTGCAAGATAATATGATAGTCGATAAAAAATAAGAATATAAAAAATAGAATAAAATATAAAATAAATAAAAGTATAAATAAAAAAATGAGAAAAAATTGAAAGTATAGAAATCTGAGATATCACTAAACTTAGGAAAGAGAAAAATTCTTCTTCTTCTTCTTCCTCATAGATTTCGTCTTAATAGATTTCAGTCTACATTGGTGTTGACAACTTAGAGATGTCTACATATGGTATTTTATCCCAAGCAAGCTTACAGATGCTATTTGAAGACTCATTTGTGTTTAGTATGTACCAGTAATTGTCATCAGATATATCCAGAAATAATTTTGACTTTGACACGGGTTCATGGCATTTAGCAACGGCATTCTTTGGGTGAAAGCTCTCGCAAGCCTTACAAGCAGTCAGTGAATCTACTGTAAGTTCACAAGGTATTCATTCCACTTACGTTTCAACTTCCATGTTGCTTCGTTGATTTCTCCACGAATGCTGAGTAGGAATGCTGAAGATAGAAATAATGCTAGAAGCCTGATGGATTTCATAGTGGAATTCACACTCTGAAACGAGAGAAATTCTTAGTTAGAATTTATATTATTCATGGAGTTTTTAGCTAATGTCTGTTTAATCTTAAAATTCACTTAAGTTTGCATTAACATAGGACATTTTAAAATTATTCCCGTTTATTGCGCTATATTTTGTTCACAGCTGCCAGTATTATTTGCGATAACGATTTACTGACAATTACCCATATTCTATGTTATTAGTGATACCTTGAACGACTTCAAGACTGAATTATCGTGACTGCTCTCTGGTTATTAAAATGGAGAAATGCCTACACTCAAAGGCAGCCTAGAATGAGCTGGGATGACAAAACATTTCTATGCAACACAGATGTTTTTACTCTCTTGAAATGACACATGCATTCTTTACTATTGCCAGAAAGACGGCCTATTGTTAGTCACGATATTCTATGCAAGTCCGTAACCTTACTGTCATGTCTTGTAAAGTGGGTACTCAACTTGAATAATAGAGGATAAAGGATAATAACAGACAATGTCACGGTATAAAGAAAATTTCAGTGGTAACTTATTGAAAAAATAAGCTCTCTTATTTGAATTTTTAATCATTCTAACAGTTCATTGTTATATAAAAAATTACATCTCTGTTATATCCGTTCATGGCCTTGTGTTCTTTGGGAAGGTTTGCCTATCATGAAAAGTAATTATAGTAGTAATGGACAATGCTAGGACGTCAAGAAACGTTCAGTACAGTAGCCTCAAAATGTTAGGAAAAAATAGGTGGATCAGAGCTGAATCACTGCAAATAACAAATTTTTACCTTTAAATTTATCCTACAATACAAGAAGCCACAGATTTGAGTTTATCTTCAGAGGAAATTGAGTTGCTAAGAAGAATAGTTTAGAAACATTCTATGAGTTATATAAGTGATTCATATTCTTTGCCCATCATATAATGAGCAGCATACTGTAGTTTTGGGTGGTAACTAAGAGGCTTTCAAAATGATTTGGCACATGTTCACGACTGCTGCGTGCTCTGTCTGTGCAGGTTATATGAGCAAAAACTGAACGGTTGTATGACACCAGACAATTTTGGGGTTTCATGCCGAAACCCACAGTGGCGCCTGAACTTGGATCATTATGAAAATCCAGTGAACTCATCCTAGTCACATAAATGATCTTACCAAAACCAGCAATTATTACGGAGTCGATCATTCATAATTTTCCAAAATATCCTTTTGTCTCACTACGCAGTTTTAACCCTCAAATCCGGAACGATATTAAAATCTGGTTGATTGTTTCTAGCATTCTCGCACTGGTCAGACAGGCACAACTTCAATTAAAACCCATCTTAATTGTGTCAGAAAAAGAAACAAGTCCAATACATTTCTTTCATCAGCATAAATTTTCGTAGCAATTTCAATTCCTTTTCCCGGTTTTCGTATCACGAGTACGGCGTCGGATTTGGTAATGGCTACTGTGAACTTTTTTCCTCAATCAGTGATGCTTGGTCATATTCTTTTATTGGATTTTGACAGACTATGTGGCTTCAGGAGCAACTCTCCCTTTATACTTTCAAGTGCTTTTTATCACCTGTCAGGCACTTTAAATATCATTGTGCCTCTGTTGACCTAAGCAGAGAGTTGTGTGACTTAAAGTTAGTCAGCTTCATCGGCTCGAAACAAAGTGTAAGATTGGTCCTACAAACTTCATCCCAAACAGACTTTTTGAAAACCTCAGTAACACCTGAAGCTTACCCTTCCACAGACAAAGCAAGCATGGTGTTATCATACATACATGCAGCCATAGTTTATACACACACATATGGACACACACATGTATGTATACTGTATATCCAGTACCGGTACTGGATGTTGAGCCCGGTTTACCAGGAAGTCTGACTAATAATTAGTCAGACTTCCCGGTAAACCGGGCTCAACATCCAGTACTGGCTGAGTTTTGTGAAATGTGGTTTCCCGTAAACCGGGCAAAACATCCAGTATCAGCTGCATGTATGTATGTATGTATATATACATACATGTATATACATACATGTTTCATTATAATGAAACATGCCGAACTGGATGCTGTGCCCATTAACGTTAACGTACATATTGGTGAAGTGAATGTTCTGGAAGATTCTAACGGTGTCCTTGATGACTGTATTGATATTTTAGGCCAATCACACGTTTTATAGCATGCATATGTATAGTAATGATCACCAAATATGTGCAACAACATTTTTTAATTATCATCATTATTTTTTATTATTACATTATAATCATTATGACTTCATAGCTAAATTATTGTGATTATTTGCTTTCTCAAACTATTAACTAACAATTGCTCCTTTCATTCTCTTTTCAGGTTGGAACCTTCTGTGGTGCTACAGGTGTTAGGGTTTTTCCCAAGTGACCCCAAACATAGGAATTGGGTGAAGGAGGACATCAGCAACCCACCACTGCCATCTTATTCACATACAGGAATGTCAACTATTCCTGCCCCTTTCCTCTACTTCAGTGATCTCTTTGACATGGATCTTGTGGAGCACCTAGTCTATCAGACTATCCTTTATGCTAGGCAGAGTGACCCCAGGATGTCCTTCAAGACTGACACATCGGAGATGCTTGTTTTCCTCGGCATCCTGATCTACATGGGCATGGTTCACCTGCCTTCCATTGAGAACGACTAGGCCACTGACACAAGTGGCAGACTTTATGTCCTCGAAGAGGTTTCGGCTCATGCGAGCGAGAATTCATTTCAGTGATAACCAGCAAATTACTGCCACTCAAGACAGTTTTTACAAGGTCAGGCCAGTCATCACTATCGTCATGAAGGACTTCCTGCTCATCCCTGAAACACATCATCAAAGTGTAAATGAGGTTATGATGGCTTACAAGGGAACTAGGGCTGGAAATTTGTGCCAGTATATCCGTAACAATTTGGATAAATGGGGCTACAAATTCTTCTGAGGGGCCAGTATAGATGGCATTATTCATGATACACTCATGCCATCAGGGATGGACTACCTTCAATGCCTGCGCAGTCCAGTTGCCTGAAGAAGAGGCTCTCGTGAACATGAGTGCCAAAGTGGTCATCACCCTTCTCAGGACAGTCAAGCACCCAAACAAGACTTGTGTGTATGTAGACAACTTTTTCACCAGCATTGGTCTTGCTGAGTGCCTGAGGGACACCTACCAATGCTGCCATATTGACACTGCCAGGGAGACCAGGACAGGAAACCCTGACCTCATACCAACTGCCCAGCTCAACAGCAAGAAGACCAAACGAGGCACCATGGGCTACAGGAGCTGTAATGATGTTCTGGCATTGAAGTGGAAGGACAACATAGTAGCCAACATGCTGTCCACTGATGCAGGAGTAGAACCCTTGACATCTGTCAAGAGATATGACATAGATGCCAAAGAGAAGGTTGATGTCCCATATAGCCTACTGATGTAATAAAGTAGTACAATGGTAAGATGGTGGCATCGACAAGAGTGACATGCTCACCCATCTTTACAAGATGCCCCTCAGGTCAAGACACTGGCCACTCAAGATCTTTGGATATTGCATTGAAGTATCCATTGCCAGTGCCTGGCAAATCTACAAGAGGGACGTCGCAAGGCTAAATAAGAAACCCATGTCCCTGAAAATTTTTCGCCTCTCCACCTCTAGGTACTGCAGGACGCACAGGAAGTCCAGAGTTTTCTCTCATGCCACGAGGTCAGATAACATCTTCAATGCCCACTCCTTCTACCTCTGCTACTTAGGAGTCTGTTGGGAAAGTGGTGCTCCCAATCAGAGGTCAGAGGTCACCAGAAGTGCCAGGAGCTGTTAGGACTTGTGCCTCCACTCCCCATGTACCAGTATTCACCCCCATGAGACAGACTTGTAAGAAAGAAATGCTCCAACAACAATATCCACAGGTCCAAGTGGATGTGAGACCTTTGCAATGTGGCACTGTCTCTCTGATGTCAGGAACTGTTTTGCGCCATATCATAGTGTTGTGATATGGATATGGACATTATTTTCTAGTGCTTTATTGAACTATTTGACTATTTTTTTACAGATGTAGATATATTTTTTGTAATTTTTTTCTATTAAAGGTATAAAAATTAGTTCACTTTCCTTTTCCTTACTTTTATTATATCTTATTTATTAAAACATGATTAAATAATGAATGCATAAAAGATTGAAATATTTAATATAATAATGCTTGAAAATTGAGAACAATGTAAAAAAATAACATGCTAAGTTATAAATATGAGAGGTAAAAGTATTGAACATGGAAGGTAAGCCTCAAAAAAGTTACTAAAATGCTTTAGAAGGTACTCAAAATTTCTTGAAAAAAATTTATCTCAGTCGGGCAAAGCATCCAGTTCAGGATACTGCTGTCAAAAGACGATTTCCCGTGAACCGGGCAATGGTTCCACTGGGACACTTCATTGCAGGGGGAAGGGAGTGTCTATGACCCCATTTTTGCAAAATTTAAAAAAATGCACAGGAGTAAAAGGTCTTAGATTACGTTGTACTGCAACATACTAGGAGCAATTTTTGCTGCCACCATTATTTCTGGTAGTGCCAATTAAAGGGCAGTGTGGTCCCTAAATACACCTCCTCTCCCCGGGACCTCAACTAAATAGTTATCTCCTCCCCCTTCCTCCTCCCCTCCCCTGCTCCTTTCCCATCCCTCTTCCCTCCCCCTCCCCCTTCCCTCATCCCTTTTCCATGTTCAAATGTTTATAGATTTGTAAGGACATTAGGCTATTCCCTAGGACCTCAACTCCCTCATGGAAAAATGATAATCTCCCCCCCACCCACAACCCTTCCTCCTCCCCTCCCCTCCTTTCTCTTTACTCTTCCCTCCCCCCACCCCCTCTTCCCTTTTCCCTTTTCCATATTTTATGTTTGTATATGACCGGAAGGTATGGGAATGGTATGGTATGGGTATGGATTGGATATGGGTAAGGAATGGATATGGTATGGGTATGGGTATAGGCATGGTTATGGTAAGGATATGGGTATGGGCATTGGTATGGGTATGGGTATGGGTACAGATATGGCATGGTACAGATAAGGGTATAGGTATAGTACTGATATGGGTATAGTACAGATATGGGTATTAGTATGGGTATGGTATGGGTATTGGTATGGGTATGGTGCAGATATGGGTATGGGTATGATATGGATATGGTTATGGGTATGGGTATAGGTATGGGTATGGTGTGGGTATGGGTATGATACAGATATGGATATGGGTATGCTATGGATATGGGTATGGGTATAGGTATGGGAATGGTGTGGGTATGATGCAGATATGGGTATGGGTATGGTACGGATATGGGAACTAGCCACGAGCATCTACTAGTATGTGTGTTAAAAGCAATTGCTTTAGTGTCATCAATGAGTTGTTTACAGAAATCTTCATAAGACAGGCGTTTTTGCCGATTCTCATGTGTCAGTTTCTGTTGAAAAATACGCAGATTTCTCTCTTCCAGTTATTATTTTTTTTTTTGTCATGACAGCTGTTTCACCACTCCGTCGCATTTTCAAGTAACTACTGACTTACAATCTGGATTTACTACCTATTTTTATTATCGTGTGCAGAGAAAGTTTTATAAATGATCTTTAAACCTGAGCACTGATCAGTCAAGGGATTAAAAGCTTAACCATGCAGGCTCAAAACTTTGGGTATAAAGAGCATGCATGTTAAGAAAAGTAAAACTGTAAATATGCAATAAATAAATATTTAAAATACAATATAACCTGCTTAATATTTCCTTAAATTTATGTTTATAATTCAGTAATATCTGGTTTTAGAAAGGGGTGGGTTTGCAGTGATCAGATCTTCATAGGCATTTAATGCAGCAAGCTAATGAAATGAAAACTCTGTTAAGTCTTTGTTTTGTTGATTTTGAAAAGGCCTTTGATAGTATTTCGTGACTGACTGTGGGAAAAATCATGAGGCATTAAGGAACACTGGAAAAGTTTGTGACCGTTATCATGAAGTGATGGTTGATGGGTGTTTGAGTGATCCATTTGAAGTTAAGTCTGGCGTGATTCAGGGCGGCATTCTGTCTCCTCTGTTGTTTGTACTGGTCGTAGATTACATTATGAGAAGAGTTAAAAGAGAAGCGGATGCAGGTATACTATAGGGAGAAAATGGGAAATTTCTTGACTTGGATTACGCTGATGATACTCTATGTAAAAGATACACATAATACGTGTATTGATTTTACAAATATAAAAATGTCTGTGCATACTGTACATTATTGTGTATAATATTAAATTTGAGCTATATATATATACAAATGCTCTACACTAATTACGATTCGAGGTGCGTGATGGGCAGGGTTTCGGTGACTTTAGTAAGGATGTTACTTAACCTCCGCTTGGCACTCTCGTGTCCCCTGATGGGCACGGTGTCTGGCGGTTGGGAGCGTCCTGTATCCAGTGATTGGGGGCATTCTGTGTCCGGTGGTTGTTGGAGTTCTGTGTCCAGTGGTTGTTGGAGTTCTGTGTCCAGTGGTTGTTGGAGTTCTGTGTCCTGTGGTTGTTGGAGTTCTGTGTCCGGTGGTTGTTGGAGTTCTGTGTCCAGTGGTTGTTGGAGTTCTGTGTCTGGTGGTTGTTGGAGTTCTGTGTCCAGTGGTTATTGGAGTTCTGTGTCCGGTGGTTGTTGGAGTTCTGTGTCCAGTGGTTGTTGGAGTTCTGTGTCCAGTGGTTGTTGGAGTTCTGTGTCCGGTGGTTGTTGGAGTTCTGTGTCCGGTGGTTGTTGGAGTTCTGTGTCCAGTGGTTGTTGGAGTTCTGTGTCCGGTGGTTGTTGGAGTTCTGTGTCCGGTGGTTGTTGGAGTTCTGTGTCCGGTGGTTGTTGGAGTTCTGTGTCCGGTGGTTGTTGGAGTTCTGTGTCCAGTGGTTGTTGGAGTTCTGTGTCCGGTGGTTGTTGGAGTTCTGTGTCCGGTGGTTGTTGGAGTTCTGTGTCCAGTGGTTGTTGGAGTTCTGTGTCCGGTGGTTGTTGGAGTTCTGTGTCCGGTGGTTGTTGGAGTTCTGTGTCCAGTGGTTGTTGGAGTTCTGTGTCCGGTGGTTGTTGGAGTTCTGTGTCCAGTGATTGTTGGAGTTCTGTGTCCAGTGGTTGTTGGAGTTCTGTGTCTGGTGGTTGTTGGAGTTCTGTGTCCGGTGGTTGTTGGAGTTCTGTGTCCGTTGGTTGTTGGAGTTCTGTGTCCGGTGGTTGTTGGAGTTCTGTGTCCAGTGGTTGTTGGAGTTCTGTGTCTGGTGGTTGTTGGAGTTCTGTGTCCGGTGGTTGTTGGAGTTCTGTGTCCGTTGGTTGTTGGAGTTCTGTGTCCGGTGGTTGTTGGAGTTCTGTGTCCGGTGGTTGTTGGAGTTCTGTGTCCAGTGGTTGTTGGAGTTCTGTGTCCGGTGGTTGTTGGAGTTCTGTGTCCAGTGGTTGTTGAGTTCTGTGTCCGGTGGTTGTTGGAGTTCTGTGTCCGGCGGTTAGGGGCATTCTGTGTCCGGTGGCTAAGGGCGTTCTGAGTCCGGCAGTTGGGTGCAATCTGAGTCTGGTGGTTAGGGGAATTTTGAGTCTGGAAATTGGGAGGTTTTTGTGTCTGGCAGTTAGGGGCGTTCTGAGTCCGGTTAGGGGCATCCTGTGTTGGGTAGCTGGGGGTGCTCTCTGTCTGGCAGTTGGGAAAGTTCTGTGAACAGCAGTTGGGGGCATTCTGAGTCCTCTCTATGTACAACCTAGGTACCTTCAATCAGCTCTTGTAGGGATGGCTTTCTGTGTAGGTATCTATATAATATTAATGAATGGCCCCTTGATTTCTGAGCCAGCATACCTCTCTGAGGGGTTGTTGTAGTGAACCCATTGTAGTTTGGCTGTGAGATTTACATTTCTCCTCTGGACAAGTTAATTTGTAAACTATGTTAGTGAAATCTTTTGTCCTACCAGATTGGTGCTGTTCTTCATTATTAGGGATGCTACCAGGTTTGGTTTACTATAGGTTCTGAGGCCTGTTTCTTGGTGTGGAGCTTTTTGTGTTATGCTTCTATTAACTATCCCAAGTGGAGTGTGGCATTTCTCCTTGTAGGCGATGGTAAACAATAAGACTCACCTCCTTTTTCATCACGTTTGGTTGGCAAAATTCATCAATTTTTTTTATTGCTGTTTCAATAATTTGGACTGCATACCTGTTATTTGTCAGCAATTGACGAATTCGGTCAAGTTCGGTAAGTGTATCTATGACATGCAATGTGTGTTATAATAAAATATAAAAATAAGTAAATAATAAAAGCATGAAAACCCTTTTAACATTTGAATTTTACAAAAAAGAGAAAAATTTTTAAAATTTTGTTGAATTTATATTCTGAATTTTAATATACCGTTTTAGTATGTATGTAAGGAAGTTTGAGTAAATGTATTTATTGTATGAGAGGATGTGCTTATGTGCAGTTTTCAATTTAATTTTAATTCATTCATCTTTGTATCGGATGATCTATTGGGTCCTAGAGCTTGACTTCAGGCCTGGACCTAGTATTTTAATCAAATCCTTCGGGCCAGCCCTATGAGAGCTGAAAGTCAGCTCAGTGGTCTGGTTAAACTACTTTAATAATAATAATAATAAAGTAGTTTAACCAGAGCACTGAGCTGTCTTTCAGCTCTCATAGGGCTGGCCCAAAGGATTAGATTAAAGTACCAGGTCTAGGCCTGAGGCCAAGCACTATGACCCAATAAGTCATTCAGTACAATGATGAATGAATTAAAATAAAATTAAAAACTACACATAGGCACTTGCTCTCATACTGGAACACATACATACAATAGATACATTTACTCATGCTTCCTTACATACACAATTATTAGGTAAGCTTAAATTATTTTCCTTATTTGCATTACATAAATTTAGATCAGCCTTGTTTTTTCTAGGTTTACTATCTACTTTTTAAGAAAGTCATTTTGTTTACATTATTTTTGAACTTTAATATCTGTTGTCTGGTAATTTCTAGTGCTTAACGTAAAGTGCTTAATTTAACATTATTCAGTGTGGTTAGGCGCCTCCTTCCCGTTTGTTTATATTATCGAACTACCGTTTTAACGAGTGTTTTTCTGTTTTTACGAGTGTTGATGAACGTCTCCTTAGTGATGTCTGGACGTCGGAGCTCGGCTCGAGTTAGTTCGGGCTATAGCACTCCCCTGACATACTGTCCCTTGAGCAGCTGATTGATTTTTGGTATTTGGTTGACGATTGTTTGGCAGATTTTTGGACCACGTTACGGATCTTCTCTTGGACTGTTGTTCGCAGGTCCTCTTGTCACCTGCGACTCGAGTGTTTCCTGCTTTGAGCCGCAACTTACTTGGGTCCTTCATATGAGACTCGCAGGTACTCCTGTCACCTGCGACTTTAGTGTTTCCTGCTTTTCCCTGTTGAGGAGGATTCCCAGGGAATTGGTGCCATTGCTTTCTCCCGGCACTGATGGGGATTCGCCTGCTGTTTCTGCGTCTGTGATCAGCTGTTTTCTGCTATCAATCTGGGAGCTTGCTAGCTCGTGAAACGATCTGTAGGGAGGCTGACACCAGGTAAGACTAAGCATCCTTGATTTTCGCATAGGATCACCTTCCCTTTTGTGTGGATGCTCTGGTGTTCATGACCTGCCCTGATAGCGGAATTGGCGATTTGATCACGGCCCTGGAATTGTTTCTCCTCTGCTGCCTCCACTGATGTGAGAAAAACTATATATGTATAGCAGTTGTATTATTCAAGCATATATATGTATATTTTGTCATGTTTATGCCGTAACTTCATAACGCTACCCGATGGTTCATAAATATTCCAGATATGGTTTCATTTGTTTAGCTTTGTGGTAATAGGTAGGGATAATAATTTTCTTGTTTTGTTTTCTCTGCCTTCCTTCTGTCTTTGATTTAGCTTTAGGATAGTTTTTTGGTCTGGCCAGCAAAAGTGTTGGATCCAAACAAGATATTTATTAATAATTGTCATTTCCTCCTTATTATTTATCTTTCTTTGATAGGGTTTAGCTTTATTAGTTTTAGGGAATCCAGTGGGATTCTAAGGACCAGTATTTGCCCTTCCTGGTTGTTACCAAGGTTGATCTAAATTTTGTATTTATTAAGTATTAAATATTGTTGAGTTTTCCTGAGTGTTTGTTTCCGCTGACCTTTAGCACTGAGTTACATTTACTGACAACAATTCTATTATTAAGAACTTCCATAACAACCCTGAGGGTTGTAAAAATTTGGAGACCGTGACAGGATTGTTCTCAGGTGTACTCAGTGTTTTGGTTTGTTGGACGGCACTTGGTTAATTTAACAATATTTTCTTTTGCTGGAGTTACCTTTCTCCCCTGCTAGTTTCGGTACAATGGAGGATTTTGTGTTTGACCCAGCAGAGTTTTTAGGGTCGTCTGACTGTATAAAACATCTGCCAGTCTTGAGTAAAAATTATTTGGTGAGTTGTGCCAGGTGGTTGGGTATTCCATTGAGGGCAGCGGAGACTAAGAATCAGTTGTTCGTAGCTGTTAAAAGTAAAATTGTTCAAGGTCTGGCTGAGGCTGAAAATTTGGTTAGGGAAACTGAGAGTGTAGGTGGTAATGACTCAGAGCATGAGGGTAGTATGTTTGAGGGAGAGATTGATGATGATGATGGAATAAGTGTCAACAAAGGTTTAACTTTATTTGAGGATCCTCCGCGGACAGGAACTATTTTTGAGGGCCAGGCTAATTTGCCTCTGAAACAAAATATTTCCACTAACCCTTTTACATCTGTAGAAAACCCTTTGCCAGGAAATCCTCTGGCTCCTGTTCGTCCTTTGGTGGAGTCCAAGGAGGACAGTGAATTTAATTTAATTTGTAAGCGTATAGAATTGAGGAAGTTAGAATTTGAGGAGAACGAGAGGGCGAGGCGGCATGAATTGGAGATGGCCAATAGTAATTTAAAAATAGCTAGGCTGCAGGGTACCTCTAATCATTTTAGTACACCTCGAGGCAACTTGCAGGATAAATTTGATATAGGTTCAACCTTGAAATTAGTGCCAGTGTTCGACGAGTTGAATGTCCCAGAATTTTTCAAGGCATTCAAACGTGTTGCCACCCGGTTGTCTTGGCCACCAGAAATGTGGACAGTATTAATTCAATGTAGGTTGGTGGGCAAGGCAATTCGAGTGTATAATGCCTTGGAAGAAGGAATAACTCGTGATTATCATAAGGTTAAGGCACTAGTCCTCAAGGCATATGATCTGGTCCCTGAGGCCTATCACCTTAAATTCAGAAACTTTACAAAGCAGTCCTCCCTTACTTATGTCGAATTTGCTAGGATTAAAGAGGAGCAGTTTGACGATTGGTTAAAAAGCCGCCAGGTGGTCTCTTTCTCCTCTTTGAGGGAACTCATGCTTCTCGAAGAATTCAAGAGGGCATGCAGCAAAGAATTGAAGGTATATCTGGAAGAGGTAAAAGCCGTTAATTTAGGTAAGGCTGCCCAAATTGCCGATGAGTTTGTATTGACCCATCGAACTGGGTCGGGTAATTTTGGGAGTAAGGATTTGAATTTTCAATCTGCTAGGCCAAATGATTTTCAGAGGAAATCAGGGACTTTTGTGAATACTCGCGGCCAGGGTAATCCACCAGTTAGAAATCATAGGCCCGATAATAACCAGGGAAAAGTCTCGAGTGGACAAGACACTCGTGTCTTTTCCAAGGATAACAGGTTTGGTTCTGGCCCAGGTAATATGAATAATAGAGGTAGGGGGACCTGCTACTGGTGTAATAAGCAGGGACATTATCAGGCACAGTGTAATGCCAGAAGAAGGTACCTCCAAAGCAATAATAACAATAATAACAATTCTATGTCGTTAATGTCTAATTGTAAGCCTGTTGTCAATAATCCTGAGGTTGAAAAGCGTCTGGTTCCTACTAGTAGTAGTGATAGTAGTAGTGGTAGCCTGTCTTCTGGTAGAAAGGAGTCGTGACTCCTTTATGATAAGTATATTTGGCCTGGTAAATTAATGTCTAACTCTAAAACGATTGATGTAAAATTTTTGAGGGACACAGGGTCGGCCAGGTCTCTGGTTTTGAAAGAAACTTTGAAAGATTTAGTTGAATATTCAGGGAATTTTGTTGCTCTGGGAGGGTTCCCGAACACGGTTGTTTCGGCTCCGTTAGTGGAGGTCAGATTGTCTTTCCCTGGTTATGATAAGGTGACAGAGTTGGCGGTTGTTGAGAGTCTCCCTATCCCCGGCATTGACGGCATTTTGGGTAATGATATGTTAAATAGTAAAGGACAGGAGTTGTTCCCAATATTGTCTGTGCACACCTGTCCGGTTGCAGTAACAACCCGTGCAGCAGCCAAGGCTGCAAATTTAATTGATAATGACGATGATTTAATCTTAAGTAGTGTAGAAGTAGACGTAGAGAGGCCCGGGTCTTTAGACAGTAGTAGTAGTGTAGTTAGTAATGTTTTGAGACCTGATTGGGACAGGTTGTCATTTACTAAAGCTCAGAAAAAATAATTTAGTTTTGATTTAGGTGACACTGTGGATTTGACTAAACCCAGGTTTTGTGTAACTAATGGTTTATTATACCGGATTAGTCGCCCCTCTACTGATGACCTGAGCAAAACGTCTCGTATTGAACAAATTGTTGTCCCATCTCAATTTCGGAAGTCTATTTTGAGTCTTTCTCATGATGATTCTTTTTCTGGCCACTTTGGTGTATGGAAAACTTTTCGAAAGTTGGCAAAATGTTTTTGGTGGCCGGAATTAAAATCATCTGTGAAACGGTTTGTTAACGAATGTGAGGTTTGTCAGGTGATGGGGAAACCCAATCAGATTATTCCTAAAGCCCCCTTAAATCCAATTCCCGTGATCGGTGAGCCATTTGTAGAATTAGTAATTGATGTGGTTGGGCCTTTGCTAAAACTAAGTCTGGATTTACCCATCTCTTAACAATTATGGATAGAGCATCTCGATTCCCTGAGGCCTTCCCGATGCGAAGGATAACTTCTAAGGCAGTGTTTGACAAATTAATTGAATTCTTTTCCAGGTATGGTCTTCCTCGCATTATTCAAACCGATTGCGGTACAAATTTTACGAGTAAGGTATTTAAGAGTAAATGTGCTGAACTGGCCATTTGGCACAATACTAGCGTACCTTATCATCCAGAGTGTCAGGGGGTGGTGGAAAGGTTCCACCAGACCCTTAAATCTATTTTGAAAAAGTATTGTTATGAACAAGGGGAGGAATGGGATAAAGGGCTTCCCTTTGCTCTCTTTGCTCTGAGAAATCACCCTAATTCTTCCATAGGCGTAGCTCCCTTCGAACTGGTACTTGGGCACAAAGTACGTGGTCCTTTAGAAATTTTTCATGAAATGCTCGAGACTGGTCGACGAGGAGATGCGAACGTGGGAGAGTTTGTGGAGGACTTGAGAAAAAAATTATCTAGAGCCTGGAAATTTGCCCGAGAAAATTTGGTTTCTTCTCAGGCGGCTATGAAGTTAAATTTTGACAGGAAATCTAAAGCACGGTCGTTTGAGCCCGGAGAATTAGTTTTAGTTTTGAGTACTGACTCGGACAATTTCCTCGAACCAAGATATAAGGGCCCTTGGAAGGTGTTGAGGAAGTTGTCTGAGGTAAATTATGAAATAGAGGCTCCTGGGACCAAACGAAAGTGCCGGATACTCCACATAAATAGATTAAAACAATATACTTCAAATAGACAATATCCTCTTGCTATTGTTTATGAGCCTGTGGCTGAGGTTATGGAACCGCCTTTAGGGGATTCAGAGGATTTAATTTGTCAGGTGTCATCTGATGCTCTTTTTGATAATATCCAAAATTTAGAGGTTTTGAAGGAAGGGCTGGAGCATCTGGAGACTGCTCAAAGGAGGGATATAATTAACTTAATTTCTTCTTTTCCAGATTTGTTTCAGAATTCTCCAGGTCGAACTAGTTTTCTTCAGCATGATGTAGACGTGGGAAGTGCTTCTGTAAAACAGAGTCCTTAACGGCTGAATCCCGTTAAGAGGGATATAGTTGATAAGGAGATTAAATATATGCTGGAGCACGATCTCATCCAACCTTCTGTTAGTCCATGGAGCTCCCCGATAGTCCTTGTTAAGAAGCTTGACGGAAAGTTCCGTATGTGTGTGGACTATTGTAAGGTTAACGCACACACTAAGAATGACTCTTTTCCTTTGCCTTGGATAGATGACTGTCTCGATCAGATAGGGGCCACTAAGTTTATTACAAAATTGGATTTATTGAAAGGATATTGGCAGGTTCCCTTGTCTGATCGAGCAAGAGGGATTTCTGCATTTGTAACTCCCTTCGGGCTTTACGAGTGTAAGGTAATGCCCTTTGGGATGAAAAACGCTGCCTGTACCTTCCAACGACTTATGAACCGCGTCATTTGTGGTTTGGAAGGTACAAAAATCTATATAGATGACTTGGTAGTTCACAGCAACGACTGGCGGACACATATGTTACAGTTAAGGAAAGTGTTTGAAGCCTTAAGGGCCGTCGGTCTTGTTGTGAATCTCGCCAAGTGTGAGTTTGGCAAAGCAAAGGTGTGCTATTTGGGTCACGAAGTGGGTTTAGGGCAGGTGGCACCTAAGCAAGCCAACCTCGAGGCTATTATAAATTTAAAGAGGCCGTGCAATGTCAGAGAAGTTCGGCGAGTCCTGGGAATGACTGGCTATTATCGTAGATTCGTGCGAAATTTCTCAGATCTTGCTCAGCCTCTTACCAAATAGTTAGAGAAAGGGCAGAGGTTTGTGTGGTCTCCTCAATGTGAGGAAGCATTTATTAAACTTAAGTTAGTGTTAGTATCTAATCCAATATTGACTTCTCCTAATTTTCAGAGACCTTTTATTATTGCAGTGGATGCCAGTGACATAGGTATTGGAGGTGTCCTCTTTCAAAGGAACGAGGCAGGAGAGGTTCACCCCATATCATATTATAGTCGAAAATTACTGGCTGCTGAGAAAAGGTATTCCACCATAGAAAAGGAGGCGCTTGCCTTGGTCCATACTCTTTTGCATTTTAAGCCGTACGTAACTAATTTTTCTTTTCCCATAGAAATTTGGACAGACCATAACCCGCTGATTTTCATAGAGCGTATGAAAGGAGCCAACCAGAGGATTTTAGGTTGGGCTCTTCAACTACAGGAATTCACACTGGTGAAGGGAACTGAAAATAAAATTCCAGACGCTCTTTCTAGAATTTAAGGTTGTTCTCGTCTGGCCTCCCTCGTACCTCGCCCTGCTCGCTTCTCCAATGGGTTTGCATAAAAACTTTGGTTTGTTAACCGTAGCTTAAAAAGGTGTGTGAATGGGTATGAATGTATCCTTAGTTTAAGATTTGTGGTATTCTCAGCAAGGTTTCGAAATTCTAGTAACTTTTGATGATTTGTTCTAAACAGGAGACACTATTATTTTGTATATATCCTGTAGTGACCTAAATACGGGCGTTACCACAGGTAGGCCAATATGGTAGGGTCTGTTACGTGTAAATTCAGTGTTATTGGCTGAATTGGAGACAGTGTCTCTGGTGATAACTATTTTGTGTAATAGTTTGACTTTTGGTTTATTTTGGTTTGGTCTTCTCTGTTGGTTAGGCTGGTAAGTTTTCTATGTGTGACAATTCGATTTTTTGAGATTAATGCGTTGTAGTGGTATTAATTAGAAATTTTATTTCAGATCTCAGGACCGATATTTTCCTTTGTCCTGTTTATGTATATGTTTAGTGTTGTCTTTTGAGTGATGTGTTAATCTTTTCCTTTTTACAGGATTGTTGTTTTGTATAGTTAAAAAAAAAATTACTCTATTGGAATATTTTTGTTTTGTTTTGGGGGAGGAAGGTATTAGGTAAGCTTAAATCATTTTCTTTATTTGCATGACGTAAATTTAGATCAGCCTTGTTTTTTGTAGGTTTAATATCTACTTTTTAAGAAAGGTATATTAAAATTCAGAATATAAGTTGAGTAATATTTAAAATTTTTTCTTTTAATTTGACAAACGCTATAAGGGTTTTTGTGCTTTTATTATTTAATTATTTTTATATTTTATTAATTAAATCACAATTCCTCATGAACATCAAAGTCAGAACGACTGAAAGTGTAAAAGAATGTGACAAAATTGCCTTCATTGATTTATTCCCAAAAGTTGACAGTCGCTGTTGGTCATACTTTGGACACTCACATAACACATGTCTGACCGTTATCATCATCTTGCACTCTGGGATCTCGGGAGCCGGGCCATGTGGGCTGCTCATTAAGTGCCCATGTGTCAGACGAGTATGGCCTATTCTGAGACGTGTGTTAGAATTACTTGTGCGTGTCTCTCTCTCTGATATGACGAACTCCATTTTTTTACATTAGGTGTTATTTGTTTCAATTTATTTCTTTCATGTTCTTCATTCCATATATATTGTCATTTATTTATGATACCTACTTTTATGTGTGTTACATAATCAGTAACAGGGATATTCACATTTGATCTTGTCATGTGAGTTGCTTCTTTGGCTGCCTCTTCATTTCCTTTGATCCCTACATGGGCAAGGATCCAACATATTACTACATTTTTTCCATTATTATATAAGTTATATGGAGAAATAATTTGTTGTACAATATTATTTTTTGAGTTGTAACTCTGAATAACTTCTATAGTGCTTCTCGAGTCACTAAAGATCACAAAGTTATTGAATGATGTTTCTTTAATTATTATTACAGCTGACGCAATTGCGCACAATTCTGCTGTGAATATTGAAGCATTATTAGGTAGAGAGAATTGACAAGTTTTGTCTTGGGACACCGCACCATATCCCACTCCGTGTTCTGATTTAGATCCATCTGTATATATTGCGTAAAATGTGGACCTTTTTGGCTTATATGTTCTATTGTATGTTGTCTATGGTGTTCTAGTGCAGTGTGTGAACACTATTTACATTCACGCTCGCTACAGACTTTTTATATGCGTCCGGGCATTCTGCTCGTGTGTACGGTAGCTGTAAAATGTACTTATTGCTGTTTTACCAGGACATAAAAAAACGGCGAGGTCTTCTGCTGGCTGTGCTCTGTGGTGAAGTTGAGCACCAAGTTTCTTTTCAGGCATCTGCTCATTTTCTGGCATCGCCTGTTTCCTTATTGTGACGAATATAATTTTTGTCGATGCGCCGCCCATAGATCTTAGTTGTTTGGTGTTCTCCGAAGGTCCTTTCTTCGACGGTGGCCATGCAATTATGCAAAAAGGACCTCTAGTAGACTCTGTCTACTTGCCGAAATAATTCCCCACAAATTTATATACACACACACACACACACACACACACACACACACACACACACACATATATATATATATATATATATATATATATATATATATATATATATATGTATATCAATATGTATGTATGTGTGTAAAGACATACACACACATATACATATATATATATATATATATATATATATATATATATATATATATATATATATATATATATATATATATATATATATATGTTACGCTCATTATTGAAAATTGCCGATAATTGAAAATCGGCAATAGAAATACCTATTACTGAGAATGAGCAAGCGATTTGCCGATTATATAAAATGAGCAATTTTTCTTGCCTAGTATTTAAAATGAGCAGGGTTTCAAAACTCGGCAAGACCATTTTGCCGAATATTGATAAATCGATTACTATACCATCTGTAATTAATGACACTATTTTTAACTTTTAATGTTTTATCCTATTCTAATCTCTTTTGTTAATGGCAGTTTGGCCATTTATCAGTAAGTTTTAGTAGCCTAATTCCTTGTTACTATCACCAACAATTGTCATCAACTTGTAAATAGGAGTGAAGGTGTGAAGTGAAACATACGGTACTCATGATAATTCTCTCGACAAATACGTAGATTAGTTACGGAATTCTTTTCATTCTTTACAACAGTTCTTGGCGAATATCGAATAATCCTCATGGCTTCAGCGATGGAAGTAAAAGAAAATTTCGAGGCAAAGTTACGGACCATCGTTGAAGGAAAAGGGAAGAACACAAGACTGTTCTCGCTTGAAAAAGTGAAAGATATTATATCAAGGTTATCAAAGGATCTAGAAAGTGATGCTATCACCACTATTGATTATAACTATCGTTCAAGATATGAGATTCTTAAGGTTGGTGAAACGGAATGTTTGATAAAGAAAAGAACAGATGGGGAAGAACATTATAAATACGTAGCAGCGTTTGAGGAAGTGAAGTGTATGGTGCAATAGAAAAGGCACATAAAGATGTTGGTCATGGTGGCGAGAAGAAAACTTTATTTGAAGTTAAAAAGAAATGGTCTAACATAACTATGGAATATTGTAACCTGTTTATTAACTTTTTTGTAGAGTGTCATTTAAAAAAGAGTCGGAAGCAACCAAAAGGGCTTGTCGTGAAACCAATTAGAAGCCACTCATTTTTATCGAGGTGCCAAATTGATCTAATAAATTTTCAGTCACTTCCTGACGGGGATTATAAATACATCCTAATTTACGTTAATCATTTGCAAAGTGACAACGGTAGGGAATTTGTGAATTCTGTGATATCCGAATTATCAACACTTTGGCCACAACTGCAGCTAGTGACAGGTCGGCCAAGGCATCCCCAAAGCCAAGGAGCAGTGGAGCGACTCAATGGTGTAATCCAGGATAAATTGAAGATATGGATGCGAGAGAATAATTCCAAGAAATGGAGTACTGGCTTAAAATTTGTTCAGT
>JANJGK010000009.1:3116915-3129415 GCA_039081455.1 Macrobrachium rosenbergii
CTAAGGTCTGTCCTAGCAAAATCTATCCCTGATTTATGGCCCTCTAAGCTAAAATTCTCTCCCGGTGGCCGGGAGTGTACCTATTTTGAAAACAACCCCTGGGCTTCCCACCTAACTTCTTGGCATGTGAGCAGCCTACTTTGTCAGGCCCTTACTTTAATAAAGGCCAATTTATTATTCTATTAAGAGGAAAGGAAAGGAGGTCGAACAGTGAATACACGCACCCACACACACACACGCACACACACACGCACACACACACACACACACACACACACACATATATATATACAGAACACAGATCAGACGCGCAAAGCGCTCATTCATACGATGAAGCAGATAAAGGGCAGGAATACGATGCGATACGCATTTTGTTTTAATCCTACGTTTCGTGACAACATCGCCACATCTTCAGGGATTTTCTACAAAATAAAATATAATATGTTAACATAAAATAAGAGCTGATTATAAAATCAAGTAGTTGAAAAAAGCTAAAACAATTTTAATGGTAAAATTACAACTCACAGACTTAAATTACATGCACACTTGATTAAAACTGAGAATATAAGTACAAAAAAAAAAAAATTATAAAAACGAAACGAACATTTAAATATCTCGGCAAATTATATATAAATAAAAAGAACGCCAACACATACAATAAAAAGCAAAAATGATACACTCATAAAACTACAGCTGAAGACAGCTACACACAACCAACCTTTCAGCATCAAAGATAAAAACACACTAAAAGTAAACAACGTCAAGCGGTACAAAGACTGACAGAAAATTTAGGCTAAAAACAACGGGACAGCAGAGGAATGGTTGTTTAGAGTCGGAACTCGTAATTTGATATTTAACGTTTCCAAAATCAGCAGTTCGTTGAGTTCCTTTGTTTGGCCAATAATTTTAAAATCTTCGTATTTGATGGTACTTTTACATTTGATAATGTGGTTCCTTATATAAGAAGTTTCCGGGTTAGATAGCTTACAACCAGTTCTATAACTAACGCCCCGATGAGAATCGGCCCTGACCCTGAGAAGACGCCGGGTAGATCCAATATATTTTCCCAGATTACATCTGGGACAAGTGTATTCATAAACGACGCCCGACGTCATCAAAGGGCAGAGCCGATCCTTAAACTTGAAGAGCGAGCCAGTGAATGGTCTTAGGATTCTTAGGTATAAGCTTTAGATTTATGGCTCCAAAATGTTTATGTACGATCTTAGTAAAATCTCTCCGAAAATTGTCATTTAGTAGATACGGGAAACTGGCATAAAGAGGTAGCTTAGGGACGTTAAAATGTAAAGGATGTTCAGAAAACTTTTTGTTAAGAAGTTTATTTAAAATTTTATAGAAGATCTTAGAAGGAAAGCAGTTATCTGAGAAGTACTGGAAGAGAAAAGTAGTTTCGTTGTGGAAGAGAGTCCAGCTAGAGGTAAGAGACAAAGCACGATAGAGCAAGGTATATATAGAGTTAAGTTTGAAATTGAGGAAACAGAAACTATAGAAATTGGAACCGAGACCAGTAAATGTTTTCTTTCTAAAAATTGAGGTACAGAAACAGTCATTTTCCTTAGAGACCAAAATATCTAGGAAGGCTAATTTTGAATTTTGTTCTTTTTCCATTGTAAAATTAATATTACTATGGTAATTATTAGAAAACTCCAAGAACTGGTCTGCATCGAGCTCGCGTTTGGATAAGTTTTCTAATAATTACCATAGTAATATTAATTTTACAATGGAAAAAGAACAAAATTCAAAATTAGCCTTCCTAGATATTTTGGTCTCTAAGGAAAATGACTGTTTCTGTACCTCAATTTTTAGAAAGAAAACATTTACTGGTCTCGGTTCCAATTTCTATAGTTTCTGTTTCCTCAATTTCAAACTTAACTCTATATATACCTTGCTCTATCGTGCTTTGTCTCTTACCTCTAGCTGGACTCTCTTCCACAACGAAACTACTTTTCTCTTCCAGTACTTCTCAGATAACTGCTTTCCTTCTAAGATCTTCTATAAAATTTTAAATAAACTTCTTAACAAAAAGTTTTCTGAACATCCTTTACATTTTAACGTCCCTAAGCTACCTCTTTATGCCAGTTTCCCGTATCTACTAAATGACAATTTTCGGAGAGATTTTACTAAGATCGTACATAAACATTTTGGAGCCATAAATCTAAAGCTTATACCTAAGAATCCTAAGACCATTCACTGGCTCGCTCTTCAAGTTTAAGGATCGGCTCTGCCCTTTGATGACGTCGGGCGTCGTTTATGAATACACTTGTCCCAGATGTAATCTGGGAAAATATATTGGATCTACCCGGCGTCTTCTCAGGGTCAGGGCCGATTCTCATCGGGGCGTTAGTTATAGAACTGGTTGTAAGCTATCTAACCCGGAAACTTCTTATATAAGGAACCACATTATCAAATGTAAAAGTACCATCAAATACGAAGATTTTAAAATTATTGGCCAAACAAAGGAACTCAACGAACTGCTGATTTTGGAAACGTTAAATATCAAATTACGAGTTCCGACTCTAAACAACCATTCCTCTGCTGTCCCGTTGTTTTTAGCCTAAATTTTCTGTCAGTCTTTGTACCGCTTGACGTTGTTTACTTTTAGTGTGTTTTTATCTTTGATGCTGAAAGGTTGGTTGTGTGTAGCTGTCTTCAGCTGTAGTTTTATGAGTGTATCATTTTTGCTTTTTATTGTATGTGTTGGCGTTCTTTTTATTTATATATAATTTGCCGAGATATTTAAATGTTCGTTTCGTTTTTATAATTTTTTTTTTTTTTTGTACTTATATTCTCAGTTTTAATCAAGTGTGCATGTAATTTAAGTCTGTGAGTTGTAATTTTACCATTAAAATTGTTTTAGCTTTTTTCAACTACTTGATTTTATAATCAGCTCTTATTTTATGTTAACATATTATATTTTATTTTGTAGAAAATCCCTGAAGATGTGGCGATGTTGTCACGAAACGTAGGATTAAAACAAAATGCGTATCGCATCGTATTCCTGCCCTTTATCTGCTTCATTATATATATATATATATATATATATATATATATATATATATATATATATATATATATATATATATATATATATATATATATATATATATATGTATGTGTGTGTGTGTGTGTGTGTGTAGAAATATCCACACACAATTACGTATGGAACAGAAATAAATTTCTGACTCACATCAGGATTGAACCCTTTTGAAAGACCTGGGTTCGATCCTCATGTGAGTCAGAAATTTATATATATATATATATATATATATATATATATATATATATATATATATATATATATATATATATATATATAATACTGTTCCATCATAAAGTGTACTTAGCATTTTTTAATGGGTTTTCCTTTTCTCCTGAATTGCTAGCATGAGCAAGGATAAAAACTTGAAACGACGAGTAATTTCCAGTTGCTCTGCTGCACAACTTTATTCATAGACGAATACTCATATGACTTAGTGAATACAAGACGACTCAGTAGCAGCAACTTCCTGACGCAACATGGCAGAGACGGGAAGGAGGAAGGGTGAAGTGGCTCCAAAGGGAGCCCTTGATAGGAAACACCGATAAAAACAGAAAAGTGGCAGCCACGAGAACAGTCATGGAATTTTGTGGCCGAGAGGTGAAAAGCTGAAGCCAGTCAGCACAAGCAGCAGCAGCAGCATCAGAAGAAACTGTTATGTAGAAATTTGTGGCCTGAAATAGCCTTCACCACGGAGAGAAATGTTCTTGAAAGAAATCAGTGGGGCTGTGTGATTTAGAGCACTGAACACCAAATGGGAAATGTCATTTGGGAATGCAACATTAAAAGGATATAGCCTACAGTACGTGTCAAGAAACACATCCATAACCATTTGATCCTACATCACAAAAAAGGAAACAGTGCCTCCCCAGCGCCCGCCCTTCATGGAGGGCTCCCTTTATCAAACAAATAAAATGAATGGCTGAGGTTTATGTCCCTTGTATCACCGTTAATTTAAGATGTAAACGATCAGTTGGGCGCTAAAACAGAAATCGTTATCAGCTTTCTAGAGGCATTCTATGATCTGGAAATGACAGACACGAGCAGCGAGCGAAAGCAAAAGCAAATATCAAGATTCTGAGCGCGTTTCTGATGACTGCAATCATCATCAACGTTAGATAATCAAGGCAGCCATTCCACCTTATTGACTAATATTGTTTCTTTTTTATTTCATTTCTTGCGCAGCCTGAACTATGAATTTAATCCACCTCGGTGTATACATAATTATACTGTCTGAATTACATTGCCTCGGATTAGTCTGTCGCTTGTAAGGAGAGAGTTTATTTTCTGATAAAAGGAGGAATAGTAGTAGCTCGTAGCCTATTATATTTTAGTTTTTGCGTATTGCTTTGAATAGGCGATTTACGACAAAGGGTTTTCAGAAGAGAAGCCCATCGATATGCAACGATATGAACTTTGGAGTGAGACATGAAGCAACAGATAACGGCAAAGGCAAACATAAATAATCTGGTCACGGCATAGGCTACTTAGGCATTCCATTCATATGTTGTGGTGATTTATGTCAATCGGACACGCACCGTCTTCTTGCCGGCAATGTCAAGTAATTACCATTGATTGACGGCTTTTTTTTTTTTTGCCGTATGCGCGCCTTTTCCTTTTGAAGGGGATGGTTCACGGAAATTATAGGAACTAATATGCCGACGGTACTTGGTATTTCTTAATGGAAACCATGCAAGTATTTACCAGAACCGCGCTGGTAGGATAGCCAACAGAACAGCAAATATTTTGTTGCTGTCGACTGATAATTAACAACAGCATATACTTCAGAATTGCAACCAACATTTTTAATAATATGTGGACACATGTTGAATGAAGTATCAACACTTTAATGAAAGCAAAGTATGACTTCAGTACTACTCATGAATCAAATTTATACGCGTCAAAAATATACAAAACCCAGAACTGCCACGTCAAAGAATGTCCAGTTAACAAGCAGGCTACACGTGAGCAACGTTAGAATCAGTACAAATGGTGCAAACTCGAAACTGGACATCTTTCTTTCGAAATGCAGGCCATAGAATAATAGAAGCAATAACTAATGGCCAAGGTGTATGTATGACAGCGAGGCCGCCATGAAACGCAATTCATGAAATGATAAAACACTGATCATTCAAAGAGAAGTAAAGAATAAACCCTATATTTCGAAAAATTCCTTCAATCCTCGTCTCTGAAATATGACATGAATCCTCGTCTCTGAAATATGACATTAATAACTTTATGTAAATCCTACAAAGCTTTTCAATCTGGCGTGTGTTTGTCCGCATCAATCGAGAGTTAGATGGTTGAATTAGCGGGAAGCGATGAAATAAAGTAGAAATCAATAGGGGAGCGAATGAAGTTCACCATCTGGAATGAAGCATGCATGGCTCAGTGTACAGAACAACATTGTAAATCAGGGCTAATTGCTCTTCGCTAGAATAGCCACCGATTTACAATGACAAGTGTGCAGTTCCCATTCTAGCTTGCAATGCAAACCATGAATATTTCCTGATCAAATACAATCAGTTTACAGCCACTTGGTCTCAGTACGTTAAAGAAAGATGAAAAGAAAATCTCTCGGGAATTCTGGTAACTTTGTTTGCGCATTAGGAATTACGATTCAGTACAAATAACTAGATTATAAATTGAGGTCGAAAAGAAAATGAAATTTAAAAAGAAATTAATTATTCTCAGACAATCTATTCCTTTGTTGTAAAACTCTGAAGAGCAAAGCTCTTCAGAGTTTTACAACAACTGAGTTCTTATTTGGTTGAACATTTTGGGATCTCTTCTTCTAACATGAAAAAATGATATCTCTGATTTTTTTTCTTAAATGTATAGAAACATTTCTTTTTTACTTCAGCAAAGGGTGTCTTTTCTTTCCTAACTGAACAGAGTCTCAGTATTTTTTAATTAATATGAAAGGTCACAATCACCATTTACCGATGAAATGGGATCTGTACCTCTGTTAGAAATATAGAATGCTTAGTCTATTTTCCCAACTATGACTTAATTTGCATATATAAGGTCTCTTCCTCTGTTTACCTAATCAAATGAAATCTCTAATTCAAGTTATAGGAATTCCTGCTTCTGGTTGTCTGAATAAATGAGTTCTCTCCCTCTCATTACCTGTGTAGTAGGAATTCCTATCTTTGGTTGTCTGAATAAATGAGCTCTCTCCCTCTCGTTACCTGAGTAGTAGGAATTCCTACCTCTGGTTGTCCTATCTCTGGTTGTCTGAATAAATGAGCTCTCTCCCTCTCATTACCAGAGTAATAAGAATTCCTATCTCTGGTTGTCCTATCTCTGGTTGTCTGAATAAATGAGTTCTTTCCCTCTCGTTACCAGAGTAATAAGAAATCCTATCTCTGGTTGTCCTATCTCTGGTTGTCTGAATAAATGAGTTCTTTCCCTCTCGTTACCAGAGTAATAGGAGTTCCTATCTCTGGTTGTCTGATTAAATGAGTTCTCTCCCTCTCGTTACCTGAGTAATAGGAATTCCTATCTCTGGTTGTCTGATTAAATGAGTTCTCTCCCTCTCGTTACCTGAGTAATAGGAATTCCTGTCTGTGGTTGTCTGAATAAATGAGCTCTCTCCCTCTCGTTACCTGAGTGATAGGAATTCCTGTCTGTGGTTGTCTGAATAAATGAGCTCTCTCCCTCTCGTTACCTGAGTAATAAGAATTCCTATCTCTGGTTGTCTGAATAAATGAGATCTCTCCCTCTCGTTACCTGAGTAATAGAAATTCCTGTCTGTGGTTATCTGAATAAATGAGTTCTCTCCCTCTCGTTACCTGAGTAATAGGAATTCAAATCTCTGGTTGTCTGAATAAATGAGCTCTCTCCCTCTCGTTACCAGAGTAATAGGAATTCCTATCTCTGGTTTCTGAATAAATGAACTCTCTCCCTTTCGTTACCTAAATAATAGGAATTCCTATCTCTGGTTTTCTGAGCAAATGAGTTCTTTCCCTCTCGTTACCTGAGTAATAGGAATTCCTATCTCTGGTTGTGTGAATAAATGAGTTCTCTCCATCTCGTTACCTGAGTAATAGGAATTCCTATCTCTGGTTGTCTGAATAAATGAGCTCTCTCCCTCTCGTTACCGAGCTATAGGAATTCCCATCTCTGGTTGTCTGAATAAATGTGTTCTCTCCCTCTCGTTACCTGAGTGATAGAAATTCCTGTCTCTGGTTGTCTGAATAAGTGAGCTCTCTCCCTCTCGTTACCTGAGTGATAGAAATTCCTGTCTCTAGTTGTCTGAATAAGTGAGCTCTCTCCCTCACGTTACCTGAGTAATAGGAATTCCTATCTCTGGTCTGAATAAATGAACTCTCTCCGTCTCGTTACCCGAGTAATTGGAATTCCTGTCTCTGGTTGTCTGAATAAATGAGTTCTCTCCCTCTCGTTATCTGAGTAATAGGAATTCCTATGTCTGGTTGTGAGAATAAATGAGCTCTCTCCCTCTCGTTACCTGAGTAATAGGAATTCCTATCTCTGGATGTGTGAATAAATGAATTCTCTCCCTCTCCTTACCTGAGTAATAGGAATTCCTATCTCTGGTTGTGTGAATAAATGAACTCTCTCCCTCTTGTTACCTGAGTAATCGGAATTCCTATCTCTAGTTGTTTGAGTAAATGAGTTCTCTCCCTCTCGTTACCTGAGTAATAGGAATTCCTATCTCTGGTTGTCTGAATAAATGATTTCTTTCCCTCTCATTACCAGAGTAATAAGAATTATTATCTCTGGTTGTCCTATCTCTGGTTTTCCTATCTCTGGTTGTCTGAATAAATGAGTTCCCTCCCTCTCGTTACCTGAGTAATAGGAATTCCTATCGCTGGTTGTCTGAATAAATGAGCTCTCTCCCTCTCGTTACCTGAGTGATATGAATTCCTGTCTCTGGTTGTCTGAATAAATGAGCTCTCTCCCTCTCGTTACCTGAGTAATAAGAATTCCTGTCTGTGGTTGTCTGAATAAATGAGCTCTCTCCCTCTCGTTACCTGAGTAATAGGAATTCCTATCTCTGGTTGTCTGAATAAATGAGCTCTCTCCCTCTCGTTACCTGAGTAATAAGAATTCCTATCTCTGGTTGTCTGAATAAATGAGCTCTCTCCCTCTCGTTACCTGAGTAATAGAAATTCCTGTCTGTGGTTGTCTGAATAAATGAGTTCTCTCCCTCTCGTTACCTGAGTAATAGGAATTAAAATCTCTGGTTGTCTGAATAAATGAGCTCTCTCCCTCTCGTTACCAGAGTAATAGGAATTCCTATCTCTGGTTTCTGAATAAATGAACTCTCTCCCTTTCGTTACCTGAATAATAGGAATTCCTATCTCTGGTTTTCTGAACAAATGAGTTTTTTCCCTCTCGTTACCTGAGTAATAGGAATTCCTATCTCTGGTTGTGTGAATAAATGAGTTCTCTCCATCTCGTTACCTGAGTAATAGGAATTCCTATCTCTGGTTGTCTGAATAAATGAGCTCTCTCCCTCTCGTTACCTGAGTGATATGAATTCCTGTCTGTGGTTGTCTGAATAAATGAGCTCTCTCCCTCTCGTTACCTGAGTAATAAGAATTCCTGTCTCTGGTTGTCTGAATAAATGAGCTCTCTCCCTCTCGTTACCTGAGTAATAGGAATTCCTATCTCTGGTTGTCTGAATAAATGAAATCTCTCCCTCTCGTTACCTGAGTAACAAGAATTCCTATCTCTGGTTGTCTGAATAAATGAGCTCTCTCCCTCTCGTTACCTGAGTAGTAGAAATTCAAATCTCTGGTTGTCTGAATAAATGAGCTCTCTCCCTCTCGTTAAAGTAGTAATAGGAATTCCTATCTCTGGTTTCTGAATAAATGAACTCTCTCCCTTTCGTTACCTGAATAATAGGAATTCCTATCTCTGGTTGTCTCAACAAATGAGTTCTTTCCCTCTCGTTACCTGAGTAATAGGAATTCCTATCTCTGGTTGTGTGAATAAATGAGTTCTCTCCATCTAGTTACCTGAGTAATAGGAATTCCTGTCTGTGGTTGTCTGAATAAATGAGCTCTCTCCCTCTCGTTACCCGAGCAATAGGAATTCCTATCTCTGGTTGTCTGAATAAATGTGTTCTCTCCCTCTTGTTACCTGAGTGATAGGAATTCCTGTCTCTGGTTGTCTGAATAAGTGAGCTCTCTCCCTCACGTTACCTGAGTAATAGGAATTCCTATCTCTGGTCTGAATAAATGAACTCTCTCCCTCTCGTTACCTGAGTAATAGGAATTCCTGTCTCTGGTTGTCTGAATAAATGAGTTCTCTCCCTCTCGTTATCTGAGTAATAGGAATTCCTATCTCTGGTTGTGAGAGTAAATGAGCTCTCTCCCTCTCGTTACCTGAGTAATAGGAATTCCTATCTCTGGTTGTGTGAATAAATGAATTCTCTCCCTCTCCTTACCTGAGTAATAGGAATTCCTATCTCTGGTTGTGTGAATAAATGAACTCTCTCCCTCTTGTTACGTGAGTAATCGGAATTCCTATCTCTGGTTGTCTGAATAAATGATTTCTTTCTCTCTCATTACCAGAGTAATAAGAATTCCTATCTCTGGTTTTCCTATCTCTAGTTGTCTGAATAAATGAGTTCCCTCCCTCTCGTTACCTGAGTAATAGGAATTCCTATCTCTGGTTGTCTGAATAAATGTGTTCTCTCCCTCTCGTTACCTGAGTGATATGAATTCCTGTCTGTGGTTGTCTGAATAAATGAGCTCTCTCCCTCTCGTTACCTGAGTAATAGGAATTCCTGTCTCTGGTTGTCTGAATAAATGAGCTCTCTCCCTCTCGTTACCTGAGTAATAGGAATTCCTATCTCTGGTTGTCTGAATAAATGAGCTCTCTCCCTCTCGTTACCTGAGTGATATGAATTCCTGTCTGTGGTTGTCTGAATAAACGAGCTCTCTCCCTCTCGTTACCTGAGTAATAGGAATTCCTGTCTCTGGTTGTCTGAATAAATGAGCTCTCTCCCTCTCGTTACCTGAGCAATAGGAATTCCTATCTCTGGTTATGTGAATAAATGAGGTCTCCCTCTCGTTACCTGAGTAATAGGAATTCATATCTCTGGTTGTCCTATCTCTGGTTGCCTGAATAAATGAGCTCTCTCCCTCTCGTTACCTGATCAATAGGAATTCCTATCGCTGGTTGTCTGGATAAATAAGCTCTCTCCCTCTCGTTACCTGAGTGATAGGAATTCCTGTCTCTGGTTGTCTGAATAAATGAGCTCTCTCTCTCTCGTTACCTGAGTAATAGGAATTCCTATCTCTGGTTGTCTGAATAAAAGAGCCCTCTCCCTCTCGTTACCAGAGCAATAGGAATTCCTATCTCTGGTTGTCTGAATAAATGTGTTTTCTCCCTCTCGTTACCTGAGTGATAGGAATTCCTGTCTCTGGTTTTCTGAATAAATAAGCTCTCTCCCTCTCGTTACCAGAGTAATAGGAATTCCTATCTCTGGTCTGATTAAAATTGAGCTCTCTCCCTCTCGTTACCTGAGTAATTGGAATTCCTGTATCTGGTTGTCTGAGTAAATAATTTCTCTCCCTCTCGTTATCTGAGTGATAGAAATTCCTGTCTCTGGTTGTGTAAATAAATGAGCTGTCTCCCTCTCGTTACCTGAGTAATAGGAATTCCTATCTCTGGTTGTGAGAATAAACGAGCTCTCTCCCTCTCGTTACATGAGTAATAGGAATTCCTATCTCTGGTTGTGTGAATAAATGAATTCTCTCCCTCTCGTTATCTGAGTAATAGGAATTCCTGTCTCTGGTCGTCTGAATAAATGAGCTCCCTCCCTCTCGTTACCTGAATAATAGGAGTTCGTATCTCTGGTTGTCTGAATAAATGAGCCCTCTCCCTCTCGTTACCTGAGTAATAGGAATTCCTATTTCTGGTTGTCTGAATAAATGAGCTCCTTCCCTCTCGTTACCTGAGTAATAGGAATTCCTATCTCTGGTTGTCTGAATAAATGAGCTCTCTCCCTCTTGTTACCTTAGTAATAGGAATTCAAATCTCTGGCTGTCTAAATAAATGAGCTCTCTCCCTCTCGTTACCTGAGTAACAGGAATTCCTATCTCTGGTTGTCTGAATAAATGAGCTCTCTCCCTCTTGTTACCTTAGTAATAGGAATTCAAATCTCTGGCTGTCTAAATAAATGAGCTCTCTCCCTCTCGTTACCTGAGTAATAGGAATTCCTATCTCTGGTCGTCTGAATAAATGAGCTCTCTCCCTCTCGTTACCTGAGTAATAGGAATTCCTATCTCTGGTCATCTGAATAAATTAGCTCTTTCCCTCTCGTTACCTGAGTAATAGGAATTCCTATCTCTGGTCGTCTGAATAAATAAGCTCTCTCCCTCTCGTTACCTGAGTAATAGGAATTCCTATCTCTGGTTGTCTGAATAAATGAGCTCTCTCCCTCTCGTTACCTGAGTTATAGAAATTCCTATCTCTGGTTGTCTGAATAAATGAGTTCTCTGCTTCTCGTTACCTGAGTAATAGGAATTCCTATCTCTGGTTGTCTGAATAAATGAGTTCTCTGCCTCTCGTTACCTGAGTAATAGGAATTCCTATCTCTGGTTATCTAAATAAATGAGTTCTCTCCCTCTCGTTACCTGAGTAATAGGAATTCCTATCTCTGGTTGTCTGAATAAATGAGCTCTCTCCCTCTCGTTACCTGAGTAATTGTAATTCCTATCTCTGGTTATCTGAATAAATGAGCTCTCTCCCTCTCGTTACCTGAGTAATAGGAATTCCTATCTCTGGTTATCTGAATAAATGAGCTCTCTCCCTCTCGTTACCTGAGTAATAGGAATTCCTATCTCTGGTTATCTGAGTAAATGAGCTCTCTCCCTCTTGTTACCTGAGTAATAGGAATTCGTATCTCTGGTTATCTGAATAAATGAGCTCTCTCCCTATCGTTACCTGAGTAATAGGAATTCCTATCTCTGGTCGTCTGAATAAATGAGCTCTCTCCCTCTCGTTACCTGAATAATAGGAAATCCTATCTCTGGATGTCTGAATGAATCAGTTCTCTCCTTCTCGTTACCTGAGTAATAGGAATTCCTATCTCTGGTTGTCTGAATAAATGAGCTCTCTGCCTCTCGTTACCTGAGTAACATGAATTCCTATCTTTGGTTGTCTGAATAAATGAGGTGTCTTCCTCTCGTTACCCTAGTAATAGGAATTCTTTCTCTGGTTGTCTGCATAAATGAGGTCGTTTCCTCTCGTTACCTGAGTATTTATTTTTATTTATTTGTTTTTTTATTAATCTATTTATTTTTATTTTTATTTATTTATATATTTATTTTTATTTACTCATTTATATATTTTTATTTATTTATTTATTTTATTTATTTATATTTTTTCTTTATTTATTTTTATTGGTTTTTGATTTGTTTTTATTTATATATTTTTATTTATTTATTTTAATTTATTTTTATTT
>JANJGK010000009.1:3139415-3149415 GCA_039081455.1 Macrobrachium rosenbergii
AATGACTTTTAAACTGATTTTTTTACTAAAATCTTGAATGTTTATAACAGTATTTTATACACAAAACGTATATGACCTTTTAGCCTTTGTTATGCGGTGCACTTTTATTTTGTATTGCGTTGCACCACATATGAATGACTCCGTTTCTGTCTGTTGACTTTCACTTGATAGTAACGCAGGGGACTCGGTAAGTTAGGTTGAAATTGTCTATTAATACTTTCTACTTTTCCAGGAGGGGGTAAGAATTCACCAGGCACGGTTTTTCATAAGTTTATTCTTAACCTAAACTATTTCACACGGCCAGCCACACTGGACTTAGAAATTTCTTGATGTTAAGAGAGGAGCGAGTGACACAATCCTACCCAATTTGCTTTTCAAGTAACTCTCGCTAAAAATTTATCAGAATGAACTCTGGACCTATGTTGAATAAAACTCCGCCTCCTTGAGGACGTCTACTTTACTCTTATTAATGGTTCAATCTTAACTCCCACTTTTGGCAAGGACAAATCAGGTCAATTTTGCTGACCTTTTCGCTTCATAACCTATCCTCTAACTCCTCCTTCCTTTCCCACATCTTGGAGGTTTGTTATGGTTAGTCTTCAATTTACTTGGTCTCATGGCTCATCATTTTAAACTATCAACATCGTCTCTCTCTCTCTCTTTCATAATCCCGATCAGTGAATCTCATACTTATTCACTGCATAACATCACTCGGTCACCTACCTGCATTGACTACAATGCAAGTAGATAACCAACTCAACTTGACTATAGTCAATTACTTCAATTTCAATAATTTCTATTAACAAGCAATAAATGCAAGAAATATTATAATGCATCATAGTGCTAACACAAACAATATAAGTATGAATTATATATCAAATACTCAAACTAAATGCAGAAAATTATGGCAAAGTAAATATATCAAATGCCTATTACTATCAAATGCCTATTACTCTCTGGTTATCAATTGTAAAATAAAAAAAATCAATCATCAAATGTTCAAGTGGCAAGTCAATGGTAAACGCTATCACTCTCTAGGAAGGATTCTGTCCATCATGTCCTTGATTATGGTAAGCTTATTCAGTATTAATTTCCTGACAATTATAAAAGAAATGAAAGCAAACAGTATCAAAAGAATGACATTTATGAATGACATGATAGGAGAAATCTCGGTCTTATATGTATGAAAGAAAGTATGAACCTCTTCTAGCTTTGTGAATGTCTCCAATTCCAGTTCTGAAAGTTGAAATTCGTTAATAACTGCAAACTGATGTACACTTTTACTGAAATTCAAACTGTATGTCGTGAAGACTGTAGGTTTGTAATACAAATTATGTAAAATAACCAATTCACAAGCAGATGAAAATGAGTGTACGTTAATGAAAACTACTTCTGTTTTGCTTGACTTACAGTCAATCTTAGCATTCAATCTGTTTGCTGAGAACACAAAAATTTCATCATCAATGATTTGAGCCTTGAAAGTTTCTGTAAACGGTATATATTTACAATGGTTCTTACCATTCTTGTTGTTTACAAGATCATCTAGGCAATGAAGAGCATTCAAGGGTTCATAGAAATTCACAATGTTACAAACATATACACCATCATTAAGCATGACACATTCCCTGAACTCATGTTCGGGAATTTCGGTCACTAGGAAAGAATCATGCTGCAAGGCAAAGTGTCGAACTGTTCCTTCTAGTACAATGGACTTATTATCTACTACCATTGGGAATGGATAGACTGACATCAATGAGTTGACGTCTGGATTGTTGAAAGGGATCACTAGTATGATTTGATTGGCCACCACTTTCACTGTGATCAGGCCATAATAGTCCACTATATTTTCTACTAGTGGCTTCAAGTGATTGTTCACAACACATTTCTGAATAATGGCTTCAATTTCACTAAGGGTTATCAGAAAAGGCGACAGCAGGTTTTTACCTGCCATCATGATTGCATTGAGTAATTCCTTGTATTCCAGAAGGAAATTACTTGTTTCTATGAGCAGTTGCTCCATCATTTCTGTTTGATGGATTCTAGCAATTTCTGATGAAACATTATGGAGGGCACTATTCACAAATTCTTTCAGCACTGTGATCATTTTCTGATTTTGATTGACATTTCCTATTACTTTATTATAGACAGTGCCCTGCTCAGAAGCCCAATTTTCAAGTCGAGCCACTCTTTCCTTTAGCCTTTCAACATTACCATCGGTCGCCACTCCAAAGAGATTGTGTAAAGCGACACCTATAAAGGGTATGAGTGATCGCTTTACTACTTTCCTTGGCATAACACTATCGATGTCCCTTTTCAACCTGGAGAGCATGCCGTACAAATTTCTATCTTGGACACTTTGTAATCCTGCCTGTATCTGATTGCTCAGCTGGACTAACTGCTCTCTCTGATCGATAATGGAGTCCGTCTGGATCTTAACAATGGCTAGGTCCTGTATCATCTTTACCTTGCCATGCTCCTTGATGATGGCTCCCTTCCTTAGTTGTACGAGTGAGTTCACAATTTGACTCACTGCCAACCACCATACAATCCATTTGCTGAAATAATGTTATCAAGCAGTAAAAATCTTATCAATTACATTTGTTTACCATTGCACTTGCCATTACCTTCTTCTCAAATTATACCTTGGGGTCATTGAAGATTCTATTTTATTATCAATCTTATCTTTATTGGACAATTCTTTTAACTGGGTAGACGACCAAGGTTCTGAATGAACTACTTTAATGTGGTTCCAATGTACAATGGATTCTTTCAAGGTAATTTTATGCATTAACTTGAATTTATTCAACTTCAAAACTTCTAAAACTCTATATGGACCTCGAAATTTTGGTGATACTTTAATATTAGGTCCTTCAAGAACATGATTTAGTACATAAACTTGTTGTCCTACCTTTAACGAGGGTATGGTGGATCTGTTATTGTAATACTTACTAGATTTTTTATGTAACTCCTTTAATCTAGCCCTGGTGACTTTAACGGTCTCGTACGTAAGTCTTGTCTTCCAAGCAATATAGTCCTCATAGTTGTATGTACGTCTGGGTGGTGCGGCATCATCCAAAAGTGAATTTGGCATTCTCTTTTGGTAGCCATACAATAGGAAATGAGGAGTTTCTCCTATTGATTCATTTACTGTGTTGTTTAGAGTAAATTGTATGTCTTCGAGAGTCAAGTCCCAGTCTTCAGTGCTAGGGGTTACCAATGTTTTCAGAACATCCTTTATCTTGCGATTTGTTCTTTCTACTGCTCCATTTGAGCTTGGCTTATATGCTGTTATTTGACATTTCTGTATTTCATAAAAGTCACACAATTTCGTCAGAATGTCACTAGTAAATTCAGCAGCATTGTCTGAGAGCAAAACTTGAGGACATGAATGTCTGGTTATAATTCTAGACTTAAAGGCTTCTGCCACCGTTGATGCTTCTCTGTTTCTAGTTGGAACAATTTCTACGTATCTGGTCAAATAGTCAATGAAAACTAAAATCTGTTTATTTCCTCTGATGGTGTTCGGGAATGGACCTAAGAAATCCATTGTGACTACTTGAAAAGGATTTAATTCTGAAGGATACATTTCCAGAGGAGCCTTGACGTTGACATTCCCCTTATGTATATTACATAGGGTACAATTCTGAACAAATCGAGTAGCATCTTCACTACATCGAGGCCAAAAATAGTTTCTAGTGATTGTTCTACATGTTTTCTTAATTCCAGGATGTCCTGATAACTTGTATGAATGGGTTAGTTCTAAAACGTCTTGTATTAGTGTATTAGGAATGAACAAACGTGAACAAGCATTTGGTTCGTCTGAAGTCTTGTACAATAACCCATCTATCAATTGAAACTCTGAGTTTTTCTCACCTTGCAAGAGGTTACCAATTACTTCCCTTATTCTAGAATCCTTTTGTTGTTCCTGACGAACTTTGTCTAAATCTAAGTCTGTGATTTGACAACTGAAGGCGAAATTATGAGTGGTAATTTGTTTCTCGTTCTCTTCTTGTGATCTAGATAAGGCGTCAGCTAATGTGTTATATCTACCAGGTATGTATCTAAATTCTGGGGCAAATTCTAATACGCTAACGAGCCATCTATTGAACTTCATATTGTTGGTAAAAGCCCTTTTCTTGAAAAGATCACAAATGGGTTTATGATCTGTAAGAACATTAATTTTATGTCCTAGCAAAATGTGTCTAAATTTCTGTAATCCCCAGACTAATGCCAAACATTCCCTTTCTGTTGTACTGTAATTTCTTTCAGCTGCATTCAAAACTCTACTGGCATAGTATACAGTCCTCATCCTTGTTTTATCCTTTTGCATCAAGACGGCACCTAGTCCTGTACTTGAAGCATCACAGGCTAAGTAGAATTCCTTCTCGAAGTCTGGATAAACTAGGATAGGGTCTGTTATCAACATATCCTTTAGTGTTTTGAACGCTGCTTCCTGTTCATCTTTCCACTCATAGCTAGCATCTTTCCTAGTTAACTCAGTTAATGGTTTTGCTATGGTAGCAAATCCTTTTATGAAAGGTCGATAATATCCTACCATACCTAGGAATCTTCTTAGTGCCTTCAAATTTCTTGGGGCTGGATAGTCCACAATAGCCTTAATCTTTCCTTCTTGCATTTTCAAACCATGTTCACTGATAACATGTCCTAGATATTCTAGAGATTTCTTCAGAAACTGACATTTCTTAATTTTTACCTTTAAACCGGCCTTTCTGAGCCTATCTAATACTAATTCTATTGTCTTGAAATGACTCTCTACATCCTTACTAGCAATTATTACATCATCAAGATAAACCGATACGTCTTCAACATCTCCCAAGATTTGCAGCATTAAACGTACAAACGTTAAAGGAGCTGAAGTAAGACCAAACGGCATTACCTCAAATTGCAAATGTTCTTTATGAGTACTGAATGCCGTGAGATGCTTGGATTCTTCATCGAGAGGAACTTGCCAATATCCACTCAGTAAATCGAGGCTAGAAAAAACCTTGGCACCTCCTAATTGAGCTAACATGTCATTAATGACTGGCATTGGCATTCGATCAGGGACGGTGTGGGAATTCAATTTACGGTAATCTATTACCATCCTCCAAGTACCGTCTTTCTTTGGAACTAGCAGTAAAGGTGAATTATAAGGTGACTTAGAAGGTATTACGACCCCATCTTCCTTCATCTCTTCAACCATCTCGTCTACAATGGGTCTTTGACTTATTGGAAGTCTGTAGTTAGGTATATAAAAAGGTCTAGCACCATCTTCTATGACTATTTTGTGCTGCAGGACATCTGTCCTTCCTAACTTATCTCCTGTTACTGCTACAACACTCCTATATTTCTCTAATATCTGTATTAACCTGTCCCTACAATGAGGAAAATCTGTATTACTTACTTCCCCTTCTAATTTAACTCTTGTGTCAGCTACAGAGACAAATGCTTTTTCACTTATGGTTAGTAAAGGGTTAGTAATCACAATTCCCTTACAGAATTCTATGCCGGCATGCAATTCTAGTCTCTTGTCAGAATAATTATACACATAAGTCGTACAATTTCCACCATTAAGTCTTACTAGGGAATTGTCCATTTTCACAAAGTCTGGTAAGTCTTCGTTAACTAATAACACATCTGTATCACCTAGGTTTTTATCTGTTACAATTCTAAGACAAACCTTTGTCAGACCTTGTGGATGCAGTATAACGCTATTGTTTAATTTGAGTTTTACAAGATTATCATCGGCAGTACTAACTAAGCAGATCTCATCTGCATTCTGTGCATCGGCAGTGTAACAGACATCAGTATCATCTGAACTTTCATCTTGTGGTATCACAGAACCTATCTCTGTCATTTTTAGGTTGCCTAACAGCAACACCTCATTGAGATACTTCTCTTCCGTATCTTCTCTTATTATTAAGTGACTACAATCTATTAGCGTGTCAGGATCGTCAGGTTGGGAAAAAGAACTAAGTTCTTCGGAGGTATCTACTTGTCGTGCACTTGAGTTATCAGGTTCATACCTGCTATCTGAGAATTCCTCCTGAGTGGCTTCTAGGCTTTTAAAAGTAGTTTGTCTATCTTCTCCTATTTCTTCTATCATTGAATTTCTACACACTGTCCTACCCGGGTTAGCATTAAATTCTATTTCTATCTGTTGGATGTCTACTTCTTCAGATGAGGCTGTCTCAGGTAAAGTGATCAAGTTTATCTGAAACTGTTCCTCTTCTTCAAGAGAGCAAACATTTCCTCTATCAATTTCCTTGATAGTGATTCTTCCATTGCTACAATCTAGTGCAATTCCACATCTTTTCATAGCCTGGAAGGAAAATAGAGCTTGAGCTGGAAAATATTTCTCTTCCAACACCACAAACTCTTCCCTGTACTTCTTATTTAGAATTTCTATCTCTAAATTGACATTGCCTATAGCCCTTATTTGCTTTCCAGCGATCCCCTTTATGGTCCTATAGGATTCTCTCATTTGGGAAAGCTCACAACCTATATGTTTTGTTAAAGTGCCTTTATCTATGATACTTACAGTACTGCCTGTATCCAACAATATGGAACTCAGTACACCTTCTAAGTGTACTTGTATGATAGGCAACTCTTCCTGACACGTATTAAAATTCTTTACAGAAAACACTATTTCATTACTTCGAGTAATGTCTGTTGGGGACACATCCTTATTCACTGTCACTATTTCTTTCTGTAAGGATGGACCTTTCTGCTGCACTCTCTGTGATTGTCACTGAGAATCCCCTTGATTTGGGTTACTGGGGGAGGTATTTTGGTTATTAGGCTGAGTACTTTGGTTATTTTGAGACCCCTGAGAATTTCCCTGTTTGTTGTACCAACAGTTTTGGATCAAATGTCCTGTCTTATTGCAATTCGAACACCATTTGTTTCTTCTACAATTCTGGGTTGTATGGTTGTTATAACCACAATTTCCACAATTTTGTCTCTGCCTATTGAACTGTGGCCTATTATTCCCTGAATTTTGGCCTTGACTAGCTCCCCTCTGTCCAGGAGTCCTGTTATTTCCACTGTTATTTCCATTAGTTCCAGTGGTATTCCCATTGTTACCTCTATTTGGCGGCCTACCTTGATTGTTTCTATTTGATTGATTAAATCTCCTATTGTTGTTCCCACCATTTCTATCAAACGAATTTCTATTTCCCTGATACCTAGACCTAGCTTGCCCTGATTGGTTTCTATTGGACTGATTGCTATTATTTCTTGGGTTTCCACTAGCTACGGTTCCCGTAAAATCTGCACTACTACTTGATGAATTCTGTTTTACTTTCCTTTCTATGTACATCAAAGTTTGTACAATTCCATCATTTGGCTTCCTATCACAGTACTTCTTTAAGACTACTCTTTCTTCCTTACCCAAAGCATCGTAGATTGGTCCTAAGGACATATATCTAAGTACCTTGGATATACTAGCTAAATCTGTTTCATCATCATCAAATTCATCCTTCCTTCCAACAACAATTCCTACAGCTTTCATATCTGTCGTCACTCTATCTATAGCTTCTTCTACTCTAGTGGCTAAAACTAAGTGATTACCCTCATATTTCTGATGATGGAAAGTTCCTATGTTATACCATGGATCTTTCTGTGCTTCTGGTTGCCAAAATTGTAAGCACTGTTTCTTGAATTCGTTAAACAGAGTAATATTCCTAAAAAAGTACTGAATGAAGAACTGTATGTGCATCACCATGTTCCATACTAACATACAAAAGTGCTTCATCTATTTTCTTTCTCTCATCTGTGATACCAGCAGCTGAAATTCTGCTTTCTGTGTCTGCTATCCATCGATTTACACCATATTCTTCTAATCTATTTTTATCTACATTACTTGGGTCTACCGTTCCACAAAATCTAGTGGCTTGGGTTATTACGGCGGCTTGCGCCATGTTGTAATTTCTAGGTACAATGGAAGTTATTGGGTTAGTGGTTACAACTGAAGGGTTAGGCGCACTCGGTAAACTAAGTGGGGGACCTTGACTACGAGAACGTCTGGGTCTAGTATTACTAGGATCAATTGGTCTAGAAAGTCGTTCAGGTACAGGTCTTAGGTTATATGGAGTCTGGTCTTCGCTTCTTGTCTGTTGCAGTCGGGAGATAACTTCGTCCAAAGTGTTATTCATATTAATTCATAAAATATTCAATGATTCCAAGAATGAAAAATGAATGAAAAAAAAATTTGAGAAGCAGCTACTTACTTCAATTGCATGTTTGCTGAGTTGACTGTATCCCTCTATACAAAAAAATTCAAATTTTTCCTAACTCATTCCTTCATAGGACTCTCACAATCTGAAAAAGTCTGATATTAGTATTTATGTATACAATTGTTTGGGTTCCACTGCAAAATGCTGCGCCAAGTGTATAACAAAAAAAAATTATTATGATAGAATAATTTAAACAAAATTGTCTCTATCACCAAGTGAACGAAAATTTCTATTTCGTAAAAAAAAAATTGCTAAATATGAGAAAAAAAATTATTTCCTTCGTACAACAATAAGGAAATATTATTCAGAATATTATTCAAAAGAAAAATAATTTACTTAAATTATTTATGTTTAAAAAAAATTATTTGCGCACTGCAGGGAAAAATAATTATATAAAATTTCACGCACAAAAAAAATTTAATTCACAGAGAAAAAAAAATTCTCTTGATAATTCCCCGATACTAGGAATGAATGTTTACTATTCAATTAGCTTTGTGTCGCCTTGCACTTGAAGATCGCGCTGATTGCAGTTGAGCGCAATTTGTCGTTAGCATCCAGCGATAATTCGGCACCACTCGGCCGACTTCCAGTCCGTACTTGCTGAATTTGTCGAAGAAAAAATTTGGAATCCCTTCCAAATTGTTGATTGAAGGCGTCACTTCCCTTTCGAGAGGCGGTTATCAACGCGTTGACTTCTAAACTTTATCGCCGTTCCGAATTCTTCACTATCTTTCGTCGCCGTCTTCAGCTCTCATTCGTCGCCGTCGTCGTCACTGCTCTGCTACCGCTACTTTTCGCTAAGTCTCCCTTTTAGCGACCAAAAATTTTGGGAATTTCGTGTATTTAAGTCCGTACACGATAGAAAAGTTCACTGAACTGACGTAGATATTAGCGACTTTCATACGTCCGCCAACACTGTTTGTTTTCGTCTTCGCTGCTGCGATCGGCAAAGTATAGGGCGAGTTGCTGATTCTTTCGTAAATTTCGTTTTCTTATAAAAATCACCGCTGTTCTATGCCGTGATTATTACTATTGTTCTTATTATGTTCATATATAATTATTAAACTGAATTTCTGGTTGATCTTATGCGAACGTTCGGAAGTTTCAAACTAGGCAGAGATTTACCGCTGTCAATTTTTCCCTCCGATCGACGCAAAAAGATTCACTGCTTCTTGGCATATTTCGTTCTGCTTCGTTTCCCTTCTGCTACAGTGTTGATGTTGTATTGGTGTTTCTAGTGCTGAAGACCGTCTTGAGATTATTTGCGCTGTTAAATTGAGAGTTAGTTTTAGCGCCGTCACTGCTCACTCTCTGTAAATTTCTCTAGGGCCGTGAACTTTGATGTTTTTCAAATGTGCGCTGGGCGAAATCCTCCGAAACTGCCACCAATTTATTTGTTATGCGGTGCACTTTTATTTTGTATTGCGTTGCACCACATATGAATGACTCCGTTTCTGTCTGTTGACTTTCACTTGATAGTAACGCAGGGGACTCGGTAAGTTAGGTTGAAATTGTCTATTAATACTTTCTACTTTTCCAGGAGGGGGTAAGAATTCACCGGGCACGGTTTTTCATAAGTTTATTCTTAACCTAAACTATTTCACACGGCCAGCCACACTGGACTTAGAAATTTCTTGATGTTAAGAGAGGAGCGAGTGACACAATCCTACCCAATTTGCTTTTCAAGTAACTCTCGCTAAAAATTTATCAGAATGAACTCTGGACCTATGTTGAATAAAACTCCGCCTCCTTGAGGACGTCTA
>JANJGK010000009.1:3159415-3169415 GCA_039081455.1 Macrobrachium rosenbergii
AATAAAAATAAATGAAAATAAATGAATAAAAATAAATAAAAATAAATAAAAAAAATAAATGAAAAGAAATAAAAAATAAATAAATAGATGAAAATAAAAATAAATAAATAAAAATAAATGAAAAGAAATAAAAAATAAATAAATAGATGAAAATAAAAATAAATAAATAAAAATAAATAAATAAAAAATAAATAAATAAATAAAAATAAATAAAAGAAAAAAAAATAAATAAAAAACAAATGAATAAAAAAAATAAAAATAAACAGAAAAATAAATAAATAAAAATAAATGGATAAATAAATAAAAATAAATAAATAAATAAATAATAATTGAAAATAAATAAAAATAAATACAAATTAATAAATAAATTAACATAAATAAATAAACAAAAATAAATAAATAAAAATAGATAAACAAAAATAAATGAAAATAAAAAAATAATTAAATAATATTTAATAAATAAATAAATAAATCAATAAAAAAAATAAATAAATGAAAATAAATAATAAAAAAATGAAAAATAGATAAATGAAAATAAATAAGTGAAAATTAATTAATAAAAATTAAAAAAATAAAACTAAATAAATAAATAAAAATAAATGAAAATAAATAAATAAAAATTAATGAAAATTATTAATATATAAAAATAAATAAACAATTAAGTGAAAATAAATAAAAATAAATAGATAAATAAATATAAGTAAATAAAAAATATAAAAATAAATCAATAAATAAATAAAAATAAATGAAAATAAATAAAAAATAAATATATAAATAAAAATAAACAAATATATAAAAAAATAAGTTAATAAAAATTAAAAAGAATAAATAAATAAAAATAAATAAATAAATAAAAATAAAAAATATATAAAAAAATGAAAATAAATAAAAAATAAATAAATAACAAAAATAAATGAATAAAAATAAATAAATAAATGTGTAAAGGCTCGCGAAGGTGACCTTTGAAAAGTTGGGTCAGCTATTCACAGGGTCCATTTTCACTATACGCAGCAAATAGGAAACTGCTGAAACATTCGCATACCACAAGGGTCGAAGAAACCACCTTGGTGACAAGACACGGGCTGGCAAATGCGTTTTCAGCAAAGAACGTTCTAGAAGCTAAACCAGTTACAAAATCCGGTTTTTGAAGGATGCTTCTTAATAATGTATGGTGTGTACGTGTACTTCGTGACGCCTTGAAATACAGAGGCGTGTCTTGCCGAACTTTGACCTCGAATGATGTCATACAAAAGTACGTTCGTTCGTGCGTTACATAATGAATATAATGGGAGGAACCGTTGTTCGAATGGGACTTGTGAGATCCGATTCTTGTGTGTCTGAAGATGTGAGTGATTTTTCACATGGAGACTGTCCCAGAGGACTTGTGGAGTGAGTAAGAATTCATATACGTTTTTGGACTTTGTTTTTCAGAACTGTGAACACACGGTATCTCCTGTGACAGTGGAAGATGTATTTCTGCAATTTTTTTACATTTTATGATTTTTAATGTGACGTTTCTTCTTTCACAGGTATTTCTGTTCCACTCCATTCCTATTCCTTTTTCCTCTCTCCTTCCTACGGGGATGAGAGTGGTATGACATTTGAGATGACCTGTTTTAATTGATTGACGTGTTCATGTTTTGACAGATGAGTTATTTTCTGTAATTGGGGGTTTATGATTTTGGAGCATTATTTCCTTAGAAGATTTTCTGATAGTTATGTGAAACATTGGATTTCATTCTTCGTAATTTTTAAGAGGTTATTTTTCGTTGATTTTGTCAATAAAGGGTTTTAGTTTTGTACTTAGTATCTCATTCCAGTAGTCCTTAGATTTTAGTTAGGGAAAGATATAACTTACGATGCCGGCTCACGTTATTGCTATCACACAATGTCTCGGAATAAGCGAGATCAAACCTGTGTTCATAAAACAGAGACTTAAATTAAGTATAGGCTCAGAAATGGCCTTTACAGTTTTTGGTGGCAGCGTAAAAGGTAGCGTAAAAGATAGCGTATAAGGTAGTTAGGGCAGTTAGAGGGTGTTAAATAATTAGGCATGTATACGTTTCCGAAGAGATATAAATTAGTGTTGGCATCTCAGGATAGGATTTTGTGGGAGTCAGCAGTTGCTGGGGGCGAGCTGCGAGCTTCTCTCTCGCTGGCTAGTGATTTGTGGAGAGTGCTTTGGGTAGGGGGTAAAAACAGTGATATTGTGCAATAATTGCGATATTAAGACCGCTATGTGTGTGTTAAAACACGTGAAGACGCGCGAGTGTTCTTTTGTTTCTCTCTCTTCGCTTGATGGAAATTCGCGCGCTGCTAACGTAAGTGTTGTGATGTTATCTTTTTCTTTTTTTTTTTAGTTGGGTTGATGTGAAATTGTCCTTTTCGTTGTGTTGTAACTGGTGATAGGGACAACTGTGTGTTTTTTGTCGTTGAGTTTTGACTAATATTTCGGTTGCAACGATTGTGTTACGTCATCACCACGGTGACATAGTAATTGCGTCACGAGTTTGGGCGGAGCGTCGTACTTGCTTTGCCACGCCTAGTGAAGCGCTGAGCGTGTTATGGTGTGTTGTATTTTTCTCTTTTTTTTTTTATAGCAATCTGCGGTACGCATCGGCGTGTATTATGTAAGGGTGATATTTGGTTGTTGGGTTATTTCTGGGAACTTTAATATTTGGGTAGTATCCTACGTGATATTTATGAGTTGCGGGGTGCAAAACAGTTTTTGCACAAGTGTGAATGCACTTCTTGGTTTTTGTAGTCACACACGTATGTGCGTGTGGGTATGTGTGTGTGAGTATGTGGGCAGAGCGCTTGCCTTTGCTTGAGTGGCACTTTCCGTTTGGACAAAAGGGAAGTGTTGATCCAGCAGTTTTTGACATTGAGAGATTTTGATGCAAACCTCAAATACATTGAAGGTAAGCATAATGTAGTTGCAGATGCATTGAGCAGATATTTTCCGGTCGAGGATGAGGAAATACACACCGAATCCTGTGTGAGAGAAGAGAGTAAACATTTGGTGTCTAATGTCTCTGATACTAGTAGTTCTGAGATATCGCATGTAGAGGACATACACGTTTCTACAGTGCATACTTTGGGGAGAAATAGTGAGTCGGCAGTCTCGGGAGAGATTGTTGTTCGTGATAGTGAGAGTAACGCTGTGTGTTATATTACGGGTGAAAATGTCACTTGGGACATAGGCTTGCTCGAACAAAAGTAAGATGAGGATAAATTGTTGTCAGATGCTAAGGCATTTCTTAGGGGAGTTTCACCGAAGAAAGGGTATAAGTTGCCTTTTTCTGGTCTAGAGTTGGAGAATAATTTATTGGTGAGGAAAGTTAAGTATAACTTGCGAAGTACTCTTAGCATGGATGCATTCCTGGGTTGTATTGTTGTTATGGTAATGGGTAGTTACGGGTAATTTTTTTTCCTTTCGGGTGTTAATGGGTTGTAAATGGGCATGACTTGTAGTTTGTTGTAATTCAGGAGGACGTTACTCCGTAGAGTTTTACGAATTTTTAATAGTTCGGGTTCATTGTGATTTCTGATGTAAGCTGCAGTACTTAGTGTAAATTGTGTGCAGAATGCCGTAGAGTTTTGTAGATGTATGAATTTGAGTTTTTGTTTTTTATATATGGATCGCAACTGCGGTTAGGGATTTCATCGTTCGCACTTGGCGATAGAAATGGGTTACTTTGAGTTAATGGTTTGTTTTCATATGATTTTGGGAATTGTGACATGGGCTAATTTCATACGAGATTTGACCCGTGTGTTATTGTGTTATTATGTTATTATGTTATGATGTGTTTTGTCGTCTGACGCAATATCTTTGAATATAGAGTTACAGAATCAGGGTTTGTTGTTTAGGATTTTGTTTTGGGGAGGTATTTAGTATATCGGACCGAACGGGTCTGATCTTTTACGGGTTGGGATATGTCAGTTACGATTTCGGAGAGGTTTAGGAAGGTTTTGATAGGGATATCGAATTTGAGTATTTGGATTTTTTTTCTCAGTTTTTTTTTTTTTAAATGAAGGGAGCTGTATTGTGAGTAATTGTAGTTGTTAAGATCATGGGAGCGATTGCCATTACGTCAATTGCTATTTTGTTGAGAATTAGTCAGGTATTGCAAAATATTCGCTAACCGGAGTAGAACCTTGATGTCTTTTACGAGATATGATACCTTTCAGATGTTTAGGATTGCCTTTCGTTGTTGAGTACTTTTTTCTGTTGGATAGAATTTTTATGAATAGTTCTTTAGAGTTAGTGTACTTGGTAGTGAGTTGACTGTGGAAATTCCGGGTACCAACGTGGAATTGTTTCACATTGAGAACATATGACCTTTGTACTAGTAGTCTTATTTGGTTCAGTAATAATATGGTATAGGGAATAGACGAGTTACTTTTTTATATGACTGTCGATATGACCGACTCACGGAAAATACCACTCCCTCGAAATGGGGAGGTTGGAATAGCTTCACCGTCCTCAACATATGAGAAAGCTGTCAACGTTACTTCTGCACTTTGGAGAGATGTCGGGCAGGATGTCTTCATGTTGCCGTACTTTCGAGGAGACGTTCGGTTGGCGCAAAAAGGATTTGCGAGCCATTCATTTTCGTCGGATCGCTGGGAGACGCAAGAATACCTTTAGCTTGGACTGGTGCGGTCGCAGGCCTTTCAGCGTGAGGCAGTACCAGGAGTGAAATCATCTAGATTAATGCGTTTCTTGAATGAGCTGGTTGTGCTATAATATCTGTGTTATAAGATATATATAAGTTTTGCACCTAGACATTTTGAGGTGGGGTCCACCTCAGGTGCGAGGACCGAGCAATCTGTAAAGGCTCGCGAAGGTGACCTTTGAAAAGTTGGGTCAGCTATTCGCAGGGTCCATTTTCACTATACGCAGCAAATAGGAAACTGCTGAAACATTCGCATACCACAAGGGTCGAAGAAACCACCTTGGTGACAAGACACGGGCTGGCAAATGCGTTTTCAGCAAAGAACGTTCTAGAAGCTGAACCAGTTACAAAATCCGGTTTTTGAAGGATGCTTCTTAATAATGTATGGTGTGTACGTGTACTTCGTGACCCCTTGAAATACAGAGGCGTGTCTTGCCGAACTTTGACCTCGAATGATGTCATACAAAAGTACGTTCGTTCGTGCGTTACATAATGAATATAATGGGAGGAACCGTTGTTCGAATGGGACTTGTGAGATCCGATTCTTGTGTGTCTGAAGATGTGAGTGATTTTTCACATGGAGACTGTCCCAGAGGACTTGTGGAGTGAGTAAGAATTCATATACGTTTTTGGACTTTGTTTTTCAGAACTGTGAACACACGGTATCTCCTGTGACAGTGGAAGATGTATTTCTGCAATTTTTTTACATTTTATGATTTTTGATGTGACGTTTCTTCTTTCACAGGTATTTCTGTTCCACTCCATTCCTATTCCTTTTTCCTCTCTCCTTCCTACGGGGATGAGAGTGGTATGACATTTGAGATGACCTGTTTTAATTGATTGACGTGTTCATGTTTTGACAGATGAGTTATTTTCTGTAATTGGGGGTTTATGATTTTGGAGCATTATTTCCTTAGAAGATTTTCTGATAGTTATGTGAAACATTGGATTTCATTCTTCGTAATTTTTAAGAGGTTATTTTTCGTTGATTTTGTCAATAAAGGGTTTTAGTTTTGTACTTAGTATCTCATTCCAGTAGTCCTTAGATTTTAGTTAGGGAAAGATATAACTTACGATGCCGGCTCACGTTATTGCTATCACACAATGTCTCGGAATAAGCGAGATCAAACCTGTGTTCATAAAACAGTATAGGCTCAGAAATGGCCTTTACAAATGAATAAAAATAGATGTGTTCATAAAACAGAGACTTAAATCAAGTATAGGCTCAGAAATGGCCTTTACAAATGAATAAAAATAGATAAATCAAAATCAATCAAAAAATAAATAAATAAAAAATAACTAAATACATAAAAATAAATAAATAAAAATAAATAAATAAATTAAGATAAATAAATAAAAAATAAATAAAAAATAAATAAAAAATAAACAAATAAAAGTGAAAATATATAAATAAAAATAAATAAATAAATAAATGAAAATAAATAAATAAAAACAAATAAATATATAAATGAAAATAAATAAAGACAAATATATAAATACAAATGAATAGATAAATAAAAATAAATAAATAAATAAAAATATAAATGAAAATATATACATGAAAATAAATAGATAATAATAAATAATTAAATACCTGAAAATAAATAAAAATAAATAAAAAATAAAAATAAATAAATAAATAATAAAAAATAAATAAATAGATAAAAAATAAATAATTAAAATAATAAATAAATGAAAATAAATGAAAGTAAATAAAAAATATTAAACAAAAAAAATAATAAATAAATAAAAATAATTAAAAATAAATAAATAAAAATAATATATAAATAAAAATAATTAAATAAATAAATAAAATAAATAAAAAAAATAAATAAAAATAAATAAATTAATAAATAACAAAAATAACAATAAATAAATAACTAAAAATGCAAAATAAATAAATAAATAAAAATGAATGAAAATAAATGAATAAAATAAATAAAAATAAATAAATAATAATAAATAAATAAATAAAAATAAATAAATAAATGAAAAAAATCAATGAAAATTAATTTTTAAAAATAAATAAATAAATAAAAATTATCAATTAACAAAAATAAATTAATAATTAAAAAAAATAAATAAATATATAAATAAATAAATAAAAATTAATAAAGAAATAAAAAATAAATAAATAAGAATAAAAAATGAATGAAAATATAAGCAAATAAATAAAAATAAATGAAAATAAAAAATGAAAATAAATAAGTAAATAAAATACTTAATAAATAAAAATAAATAAATAAATTAATTAAAATAAATTAAAACAAATAAATAAAAATAGATAAATAAATAAACAAAAAAATAAAAAAATACATAAAATTAGATAAAAATCATTAAATAAATAAATAAATAAAAAAGATAGAAAAAATAAATAAATAGAAATAAAATATAAATAAAAAAATAAATAAATAAAAATAAATAAATAAAAATAAATGAAACTAAAAAAATAAAAATAAATAAATAAATAAAAATGGATAAAAATAAATAAATAAAAATAAAAAAGTAAATAAAAATAGATAAAAAAAATAAATCAAAATAAATACAAATAAATAAATTGAAAATAAATAAAAAAAATTAATAAACAAATAACAATAAATAAAAATCAATAAATAAACAAAAATTCATGAAATAAATAAATAGATAATAAATAAATATAAATAAATAAATAAATTAAAATAAAAAAAATTAATGAATAAATGAAAATAAATAAATAAAAAAAATAAATGAATAAATAAAAATAAATAAATAAAAATATATAAATAATTTAAAATTTATAAATATATAGAAATAAATGAATAAAATAAATTAGAAAAAATAAAAGAAAATAAATGAATAAAAATAAATAATTAATAAAAATAAATAAAGAAATAAAAATAAATAAATAAATAAAAAATAAGTAAAAATAAATAAATAAAAATAAATAAATATAAATAAATGAAATTAAAGAAATAAAAGTAAATAAATAAATATAAATATATTAATAAAAAGTAAATAATTAAAAATAAATATATAAAAAATAAAGAAATAAAAATAAATAAATAAAATTAAATAAATAAATAAAAATATAAATGAAAATATATAAATAAAAATAAATAGATCATAATAAATAATTAAACAACTAAAAAAAATAAAAATAAATAAATAAATAAAAATAAATAAGTAAATAATAAAAGTAAATAAATAGATAAATAAATAAATAATTAAAATAATAAATAAATGAAAATAAATGAAAATAAATAAAAAATATTGAATATATAAAAATAATAAATAAATAAAAATATATAAAAATAGATAAATAAAAATAATATATAAAAATAAATAAATAAATAAATAAAAATAAATAAATTAATAAATAAAAAAATAACAATAAATAACTAAAAATAAAAAAAATAGATAAATAAATGAAAATAAATGAATAAAAATAAATAAAAATAAATAAATAGATAATAAATAATAAATAAATAAAAATAAATAAATAAATGAAAAAATGAATGAAAATTAATTAATAAAAATAAATAAATAAATAAAAATTATTAATTAACAAAAATAAATGAATAATTAAAAAAACAAATAAATATATAAATAAATAAATAAAAATTAATAAAGAAATAAAAATAAATAAATAAGAATAAAAAATGAATAAAAATATAAGCAAATAAATAAAAATAAATGAAAATTAATAAATGAAAATAAATAAATAAATAAGAAAATAAATAAGTAAATAAAATACTTAATAAATAAAAATAAATAAATAAATGAATGGGAATAAATTAAAATAAATAAATGAAAACAGATAAATAAATAAATAAAAATTGCATAAAATAGATAAAAATCATAAAATAAATAAATAAATAAAAACGATAGAAAAAAAATAAATGAATAGAAATAAAAATATAAATAAATAAAAATAAAAAAATAAATAAATAAAAATAAATGAAACTAAAAAAATAAAAATAAATAAATAAATAAAAATGGATAAAAATAAATAAACAAAATTAAATAAGTAAATAAAAATAGATAAAAATAAATAAATAAAAATAAATACAAATAAATAAATTGAAAATAAATAAAAAATTAATAAATAAATAAAAATAAATAAAAATCAATAAATAAATAAAAATTACTGAATAAATGAAAATAAATAAATTAAAAAAATGAATAAATAAAAATAAATAAATGAAAATAAATAAATAATTCAAAATATATACATATATAAAAATAAATTAATAAAAATAATTAGAAAAAAATTAAAGAAAATAAATGAATAAAAATAATTAGAAAAAAATTAAAGAAAATAAATGAATAAAAATAAATAAATAAGTAAAAATAAATAAAAATAAATAAAGAAATAAAAATAAATAAATAAATAAAAAAAGTAAAAAAAAATAAATAAAAATAAATAAATATAAATAATGAAAATAAATAAATAAAAATAAATAAATAAATAAAAATATATTAATAAAAAGTAAATAATTAAAAATAAATAAATAAAAAATAAAGAAATAAGAATAAGTAGATTAAAATAAGGAAATAAATAAATAAAAATAAATAAATAAATAAATAAAAATAAACAAATAAATAAATAAAAATAAATAAATAAATAAAAATAAATGAATAAATAAAAATAAATAAATAAAAAAAATTAATATACTAATAAAAAAAATAAAGAAAAATAAATAAATATATCGAAATAAATAAATGAATAAAAATATATAAATAAATAAATAGTTAAATAAAATAAATAAATAAAAAAATGAAAATAAATAAATAAAAAAATAAATAAATAAATATGTAAATAAATAAATAAAAAAATAAATCAATAAAAATAAAGAAATAAAAATAAATAAATAAATCCAATAAATGAATAAAAAAATAATTAAATAAAAATAAATAAATAAAAAATAAAAAAATATATAAATAAAACCAATAAATTATAAAAAAAATAAATAAAAATAAACAAATAAAAATAAATAAATAAAAATAAATCGAATTAGATAAATAAAAATGAATAAATAAATATAAGAAAATAAATTAAAATAAATAACTGAAAATAGATAAAAAAATAAATAAAAAAAGGAAATAATTTAAAAAAATTAAATAAAGAAATAATAAATAAAAGTAAATAAATGAAGTAAATAAATAAACAAATAAAAATAAATAAAAATAAATTAATAAAAAATAATAAATACATAAAGAAATAAAAAAATACATTAATACATAAAAATAAAAAAATAAGTAAAAAAAAATAATTCAATAAAATAAATAAGAAAAAATAAATAAATAAAAATAAATGAAAATAAATAAATAAAAAAATAAAT
>JANJGK010000009.1:3176915-3179415 GCA_039081455.1 Macrobrachium rosenbergii
ATTTATATATTTTCATTTATTTTTATTTATTTATTTTTATTTATTTATTTATTTATTTATTTGTATTCGTTTATTTTTATTTATTTATTTCTTTTAATTTTTTTTAATTTATTTATTTTTATTTTATTTTTATTTATTTATAAACTTTTATTCTATTATTTTTTTTATTAATTTTTTTATTTTTGTTTATTTATTTTTGATTATTTATTTATTAATTTTTATTTATTTCAATTTATTTTTATTTTTTATCTATTTATTTATTTATTTATTTATTTATTTATTTATTTATTTCTATTTATTTATTTATTAAATTTTATTTATTTATTTTCATTTATTTAATTTTATTTATTTATTTTCATTTATTTATTTTTATTTATTAATTTTCGTTTATATATTTTTATTTATTTATTTTCATTTATTTACTTTTATTTATTGGTTTTTATTTATTTATTTATATATTTTTATTTATTTATGTTTTTGTTTTGTTTATTTTTACTTATTTATTTATTTTTATTTATTTTTATTCTTTTATTTATTTTATTTATTTATTTGTATTTATTTTTTTATTTGTTTGTTTATTTTTATTTATTTATTTTTTATTTATTTATATTTTTTATTTACTGATTTTTTATTATTTCTTTATTTATTGATGAGTTAATTTTTTATTTATTTATTTATCTATATTAATTTATTTTTATATATTTATTTATTTATCTTTATTTATATATCTTTATTTATTCATTTAATTATCTATATTTATATATTTTGATTTTTTTATTTATTAATTTTTTTTCATTTATTTATTTATTTTTATATATTTAATTTTTCATTTCCTTATTTTTATTTATTTACTTTTTTTATTTATATTTTTAAATTGTTTATTTTAATTTATTTATTTTTTGTTTATTTATTTATATAATTTTATTTATTTATTATTTTTATTTATCTATTTATTTATATAGTTTTTTTATTTATTTTGATTTATTTATTTTTATTTATTTATTTATTTTCATTTATTTAATTTTATTAATTTATATTCATTTATTATTATTTATTTATTTTCTACTTATCTATATTTATTTAATTTTATTTATTTATTTTTTAAAAATTGTTTTATTTATGTTTTTCAATTTATTTTTATCTGTTTATTTTTATTTATTTATTTTTATGTATTTATTTATTTATTTTCATTTCTTTTTATTAATTTTTTAATTATTCTTTTATTTATATATGTTAACATATTTTATTTATTTATTTTATTTATTTATTAAATATTTTTATTTATTTATTGATATTCATTTTTTTATTTGTTTATTTATTTATTTTCATTTATTTTTATTTATTTATTTTTTCTATTTATTTATTTTCATTTATTTTTATTTATTTATTTTCATTTATTTTTATTTATTTTTTCTATTTATTTATTTTCATTTATTTTTATTTATTTATTTATTTATTTATTTTATTTATTTATTTACTTATTTTGATTTATTCATTTATTTATTTATTTATTTATTTAATTCTATTTTTTTATTTAATTATTTATTTTTATATATTGATTTATTTTTATTTATTGTTTCTTTGTTTGTTTATTTTTATTTATTTACTTTTATTTATTTATTTATTTTTATTTATTTATATTTTTTTATTGATTTTTTTATTTATTTTCATTTATTTATTTATTCATTTTTATTTTTTTAATTTAACTTATTTTGATTGATTTATTTATCTATTTTGATTTATTTATTTATTTTTTTATTTTCATTTCTTTATTTATTTTTATTTCTTTATTATTTTTTATTATTTTTATTTATTGATTTTTTTTTATTTATTTATTGGTTTTTATGTATTTATTTTTTTATTTATTTATTTTTCTAGTTATATATTTTATTTTATTTTTCTTGATTTATTTATTTATTTTTTTTATTTTTATTTGTTTATTTATTTTTATATTATTTTATTAATTAATAATTTTTATTTATTTATTTTCATTATTATTCACTTATTAATTTTTATTTATTTAATTATTTTTATTTATATATTTATTTTTATTTATCTATTTTAATTTTTTTATTTATTTATTCATTTATTTATTTTTGTTTATTATTTTATTCATTTATTTTTTATTTATTCATTTATTTTTATTTATTTTTATTTATTAATTTATTTCTTTATTTTATTTAATTATATATTTTTATTTATTTATTTTATTTATCTTAAATATTGATTTATTTATTTTGTATTTATTCATTTATTTTTATAAAATTATTTATTATTATTTATATATTTTTATTTATTTATTTATTTTTATTTATTTATTTTTTATTTATTTTTTTATTTTTATTCATTTATTTATTTTTAATTATTAATTTTTTTTATTTAATTATATATTTTTATTTATTTTATTTATCTCTGTTTTTATTTATTTTTATTAATTAATTTATTTTTATTCATTTTTTATTTTTATTTATATATATTCATTTATATATTTATTTAATTA
>JANJGK010000009.1:3184415-3211915 GCA_039081455.1 Macrobrachium rosenbergii
TAAATAAAAATACTTAATTAAATAAAAAAATTAAATAAATAAATAAAAATAAAAAATAAATAATAAATAAATAAATAGAAAAAATTAAAACAAATAAGGATAATAAATAAAAAAATAAATAAATAAAGATAAAGAAATAAATAAAAATAAATAATTAATAAATAAATAGAAATGAAAATAAATCAATAAATAGAAATAAATAAACATAAATAAACAAACATTAATAAATAAATAAAAATAAATAAATATATAAAAATAAATAACTAAAAATAAAAAACAAATAAAATTAGATAAATAAATAAAAATAAATAAATAAAAATAAAAAAATACATAAATAAAAATAAAAATAAAAAAAATAAATATATGTAAAAAAATAAATAAATAAATAAAAATAAATGAAAATAAATAAATAAAAATAAAACAAATAAAAATTAATAAATAAATAAATGAAAATAAATAAAAATAAATAAATCAATAAAAATAAATAATTAAATAAATTAAAATTAATTAAAATAAATAAAAAAATAAATAAAAATAATATATAAATAAATAAAAATAAAAAACTAAATAAATTAATAAAAAAAAATAAAAATAAATTAATAAAAATAAATGAAAATAAATAAATAAAAATAAATAAATAAATAACAAAAAATAAAGATAAATAAAACAATAAATAACTAAAAATAAATGAAAATAATTAAATAATACAAATTAAAAAAATTAATAAAAATAAATAAATAAACAAAAATAAATAAATAAATAAATACATAAATAAATCAAAGTAAATAAATAAATAAAAACAAATAAATGAAAATAAAGAAATAAAAAATTAAAATAAAAAATAATTAATATAAAAGTAATAAAGAAACAAAATTAAATAAATAAATAAATAAATATAAATAAATAAATAATAATAAATAAATAAAAAATAAATAAATAAAAAAATTTAATAAAAATAAATTGATAAAAATAAATATATAAATAAGAATAAATAAAATTAATAAAAATAAATTAAAATAAAAGAAAATACATAAATAAATGAAAATAAATAAATAAAAATAAATATATAAAAAATGATTGAATAAATAATAATAAATATAAATAAATAAATATAAATAAATAAATAATATAAATAAAAAATAAATAAAAAAATAAAAATAAATAAATAAATAATAATAACTAAATAAATTAATGAATTAAAAATAAATAAATAAATAAAAATAATAAAAAAAATAAATGAGAAATAGTAAATAAATAAAAATAAATAAATAAATAAATAAATAAAAATAAATAAATAAAATAATTGAATAAAAATAAGTGAAAATAAATAAATAAAAACAAATAAATAAATAAGTAAATAAATAAATAAATAAATAAAAATAAATGATAATAAATAAATGAAAATAATAGATAAATAAAAATAAATAAATAAAAATAAATAAATAAAAATAAATAAATATAAACTAAGAAATAAATAAAAATAAATAAATAAATAAAATATATAAATAAATAAATAGAAATAAATAAATAAAAAAAAAATAAAAAAAATAAATAAATAAATAAAAGGGAAAAATTAATAAATAAAAAGAAATTAATAAAAAAATATATAAAAATAATTAAACAAAAAATAAATAAGAATAAATAAATGAATAAAAATAAATGAAAATAATTAAATAAATAAAAACAAACAAATAACTAAATAAAAATAAATGAATAAATATATGAAAATAAATGAAAATAAATAAAAAAATAATCAAATAAACAAAAATGAAAAATAAATGAAAAGAAATAAATAAAAAAAATTATTAAATAAAAATAAATAAATAAATAAATAAAAATAAATAAAAATAAATAAATAAATGAAAATAAAAATAAATAAAAATAAATAAAAATAATAAATAAATGAAAATAAAAATAAATAAAAATAAATGATAAATAAATAAATAGAAATAAATGAAAACAAATAAATAAAAATAATAAATAACTTAATAAAAATAAGTAAATACATCAAATTAAAGAAATAAATAAAAATAAATAAATAAATATATAAAAATAAACAAAAATAAATAAATAAAAATCAATAAATAAATGAAATAAAAAATAAACAAACATTAAATAAAAATAAATGAATAAATAGAAATACGTAAATAAATAAAGAGAAAAAATAAATAATCATAAATAAATAAATAAAAATAAAAAGAATAAGTAAAAATAAACAAATATAATAAAAATAAATAAATGAAAATGAATAAACACATAAAATTAAATAAATAAATAAAAAAAAAAACAAATAAATAAAAAAAATAAATAAAAAAATAAATATGTAAACAAATAAATAAATAAATAAAAATAAAAGAAAATAAATAAATAAAAATAAACAAAGATGAATAAATAAATAAATGAAAATAAATAAAAATAAATAAATAAATTATAATGAATTAAAATAAACAAAAACAATTAAAATGAATAGAAATAATAAAATAAAAATAAATAAAAAATAAACAAAAATAAATAAATCAATATAAGTAATATATAAATGAATAAAAATAAAAATTAAATAAATGGATAAAAATAAATAAATAAATAAAACTAAATAAATAAAAATAAATGAAGTTTAATAAATAAAAATGAATAAATAATAACAATAAATAAAAATAAATAACTAAAAATAAATGAAAATAAATAAATAAAAATGAATAAATAAAAAATAAATTAATAAAAATAAAAAAATAAAAAATAATAAAATAAAAATAAATACATAAATAAATAAAAATAAATAATTAAATAAAAATAAATAAATGAAAATAAATAAATAAAAAAATTTAAATAAGTAAGTAAAAATAAATAAATATATAAAAGTAATAAAGAAATAAAATCAAATAAATAAAGAAAAATTTAAAAAATAAAAATAAATAAATTAAAATAAATTAAAATAAAATAATAGAAATAAATAAATAAATAAAAATAAATAAAAAAATAAATAAATAGAAAATGAATAAAAATTAAAATACATAAATAAAAATAAATAAATAAATAAATAAATAAAAATAAATTAAAATAAATTAAAATAAAAGAAAATACATAAATAAATGAAAATAAAAATAAATAAAAAAATAAAAATAAATAAATAAATAAAAATAAATGTAAATAAATAAATAATATAAATAAAAAATAAATAATTAGATAAAAATAAATAAATAAAAAAATAAATAAATAAAAATGAATAAATGAATAAAAATAAATAAATAAATAAATAGAAGTAAATAAATAAAATAAATAAATAAATAAATAAAAATAAATGAAAATAAATAAGTAAAAATAAATAAAAACAGGTAAATAAATATACATAAATAAAAAATATAAATAAATAAATAAATAAATAAATAAAATAAACAAATAAAAATCGATGTAAATAAATAAATAAATGAATAAATAAATAAATAAAAATAAACAAATAAATAAAAAAGAAAAATAAATAAATAAATAAACATAAATAAATAAATAAATAAAAATACAAAAATAACAAAAAATAAATGAAAAAATAAAAAAAATAAATAAGCAAATAAAAATAAATAAATAAATAACATTAAATAATTAAAAATAAATAAGTAAAAATAAATAAATACATAAAAATAAATAAATAAATAAAAATAAATAAATAAATATACATGAAAATAAATATATAAAAATAAATAAATAAATTAAATAAAATAAAAATATATAAATGAATAGAAATAAATAAAATAAGTAAATAGAAAATAAATAAATAAAAATAAATGAAAATAGATAAATAAAAATAAATGAAAATAAATAAATAAAAATGAATAAATATATAAAAATAAATAAGAAAATAAATAAATAAATAAAAAAAAAAATAAATAAATAAAAATATATAATATATAAAATTGTCTGTTGGGTGCCGAGTGGACGTACCGTACGTCGACTACAAAAAATTTCAACCTTCGGTCAAATTTGACTCGATCGAAATGGTCGAAAAACTCAATTGTAAGCTAAAACTCTTACATTCTAGTAATATTCAATCATGTACCTTCATTTTGCAACAAATTGGAAGTCTCTAGCACAATATTTCGATTTATGGCGAATTTTTGAAAAAAACTTTTTCCTCACGTCCGCGCGGTAACTGGGCCGAAAATTTCAGAAATTCTTTCGTCATTTTGTCGTAATTTTTGCACTGTTTTATATTAGTCGTTACATAAAGTTTTATATATGAAAATGTGCGCAATTTCATTTAAAATACAACAAAATACAAACCATGGTTGTAGCTTTTATCATTTTTGAAATATTTTCATATAAATCACGATAACTGCCAAAATTTCAACCTTCGGTCAACTTTGACTCGACCGATATTGTAAAAAAACGCAATTGTAAGCTAAAAATCTTACATTCTAGTAATATTCAATCATGTACCTTCATTCTGCAACAAATTGGAAGTCTCTAGCACAATATTTCGATTTATGGTGAATTTTTGAAAAAACTTTTTCCTTACGTCCGCGCCAGAAATTCTTTCGTCACGTTGTCGTAATGTTTGCACCGTTTTATATTAGTCGTTACATAAAGTTTTATATATGGAAATGTGCGCAATTTCATGTAGAATATAACAGAAAATAACTCATGGTTGTAGCTTTTATCAGTTTTGAAATATTTTCATATAAATCACGATAATTGCCAAAATTTCAACCTTCGGTCAACTTTAACTCGACCGAAATGGTAAAAAAACGCAATTATAAGTTAAAACTCTTACATTCTAGTAATATTCAATCGTGTATCTTCATTTTGCAACAAACTGGAAGTCTCTAGCACAATATTTCGATTTATGGTGAATTTCTGAAAAAAAAAAAACTTTTTCCTTACGTCTGCGCGCGGAAACTTGGCCAAACATCTCAGAAATTCTTTCGTAACGTTGTCGCAATGTTTGCATCGTTTTACATTAGTCGTTACATAAACTTTTATATATGAAAATGTGCGCAATTTCATGTAGAATACAACAGAAAATAACTCATGGTTGTAGCTTTTATCAGTTTTGAAATATTTTCACATAAATCACGATAACTGCCAAAATTTCAACCTTCGGTCAACTTTAACTCGACCGAAATGGTCGAAAAACGCAATTGTAAGCTAAAACTCTTACATTCTAGTAATATTCAATCATTTAACTTCATTTTGCAATAAATTGGAAGTCTCTAGCACAATATTTCGATTTATGGTGAATTTTTGAAAAAACATTTTCCTTACGTCCGCGCGGTAACTCGGCCGAACATCTCGGAAATTCTTTCGTCACGTTGTCGTAATGTTTGCACCGTTTTATATTAGTCGTTACATAAACTTTTATATATTAAAATGTGCGCAATTTCATGTAGAATACAACAAAAAATAACAGATGGTTGTAGCTTTTATTAGTTTTGAAATATTTTCATATAAATCACGATAAATAGAAAAAATTCGACCTTCGGTCAACTTTAACTCGACCGAAATGGTCGAAAACTGCAATTGTAAGCTAAAACACTTACAGTGTAGTAATATTCAATCAATTAGCTTCATTTTTAAACAAACGGGAAGTCTCTAGCACAATATTTCGATTTATGGTGAATTTTTGAAAAAACATTTTTTTTACGTCCGCACGTTACGAATTCATGCATCATTTTGTGATAATATTTTCTCTGTGTTGCTTTGATCGTTTTACAATTTGTTATATTCCAAAATCATCGCAATTTAGTGTACAATACAAAACAAAATAACCCATTAGCTTTAACCGTTTTGCTCACAGCGCGATTTGTATAAAATTATATATGAAATTTTTTTTTTTTCGCTGTCATATATTTCAATATTTATATATGATAATGATATTTTTTTCATTTCTGATGGTTGCATACTAAACTTCAGGCAATGACAAAAAAAGGAGCCAAAAATGAACTCTTAATCTTAAAAACTAAGCGTCCTGTGATTTTTTGAAAAAAACTATTTTTCTGCTTCGGCGCTAACTCCCGAACGCCGCCGGCATATGGGAGACGTTTTTGTAAATAGAGGCTTGGCGTTAGAGGAATAAGTAAATAGAAAATATATAAATAAATAAAAATTAATGTAAACAGATAAATAAAAATAAATGAAAATAAATAAATAAAAATAAATAAATATATAAAAATAAATAAGAAAATCAATAAATAAATAAAAAAAAATAAATAAATAAAAATATATAAATTACCAGATAAAAATAAAGAAGTAAAAATAAATAAATAAATAAATAAAAATAAATAAATAAATAAAAATTAATAAATACAAAAAATGAAAATAAATAAATAAAAATAAATAATAAAAAAATAAATAAAAATAAATAAATAAAAATTAAAGAATTAAAATTAATAAATAAATAAAAAATAAATAAATAAAAATTAATAAATAAATAAAAATAAATAAAATAAATAAAAATAAGTACCCAAAAATAAATAAATAAAAAGAAATAAATAAAAAAATATAAATAAATAAACAAAAACAAATGAAAATAAATAAAGAAATAACAAAAATCATAAATAAATGAAAATAAAATAAAAATAAATAAATAAATAAATAAATAAAAATAGAAATAAATAAAAAAATTAATTTTAAAAATTAACTTATATAAAAAGTATGTAAATAAATGAAAATAAATAAATAAATATTAATAGATAAATAAAAACTAAAAAATATAAAAAATAAATGAAAATAAACAAATAAATAAATAAATAAATAAATAAATAGAAATAAATAAATAAATAAAAAATAAATAAATAAAAAAATTAATAAATAAAAATAAATAAATAAATAAATAAATACATAAAAATAAATAAAAAACAAACAAATAAAAATAAATAAAAAATAAACAAATCAAAATAAAAAGACAAATAAAAATAAATAAATAAAAGTAAATAAAGAAAAATAAATAAATAAAAATAAATTAATAAAACAAAATAGATGAATAAAAATAAATAAATAAAAAATATAAATAAATAAAAATAAAAAATAAAAAAATAAAAATAACAAATAAATGAAAATAAATAAATGAATAAAAATAAATAATTAAATAAAAATAAGAAAATAAAAAATCAATAAATAAATAAATAAAACTAAACAAATAAACAAAAATAAAGAAATAAATAAAAATAATTAAACAAAAGTTAAATAGATAAAAAATAAATAAATAAATAAATAAAAATAAATAAATAAAAAAATAAATAATAATAAATAAATAAATAAGAAAATAAATAAATAAAAATACATGAAAATAAACAATTAAAAAATAAAAAATCAAATAAGTAAATAAAAATAAGTAAACAAAAATAAATAAATAAAAATAAATAAAAATAAGAATAAATAAATGAATAAAAGTAAATGAAAATAAAAAATAAATAAAAATAAATAAACAAATAAATAAATAACAATAAATGAATAAATAAATGAAAAAAAGAAAATAAATAAAAATAATTAAATAAATAGAAATAAAAAAATAAATAAAATAAAGAAATAAATAAAAATTAATAAATAAATGAATAAAAATAAATGAAAATAAATAAATAAAAATACTTCATTAATAAAAAAAATAAATAAATAAATAAAAATAAATAAATAAAAATAAAAAATAAAAAATACATAAATAAATAAATAGAAATAAATAAATAAACATTATTAATAAATAATAATAAATAAATAAATAAAAATAAATAAATAAATAAAAATAAATGAATAAAATAAATAAACAAATAAAATAAAAAAAAAAAATAAAAATAAACAAATAAATAAAATTAAAAAATACATAAAAATAAATAATTAAAAAAAAGAAATATGCAAAAAATAAATAAATATTAAAAATTAATGAAAATAAATAAATAAAAGTAAACAAATAAATAAAAATAAATAAAAATAAAAAAAAATGTTTAAATAAATACATGAAAATAAATAAAAATAAATAAATTAATTAAAATAAATAAAAAATAAATAAATAAATAAAAATGAAAATAAATCAATAAAAATGAATAAATAAATAACAAAAAATAAAAATAAATAGAAAATAAATAACTAAAAAAAATAAATTTATAAAAATAAATAAACAAAAATAAATAAATAAATAAAAAGAAATACATAAATAAATAAAAATAAACAAATAAAAATAAATAAATAAATAAAAATAAATAAATTAAAATATAAATAAATAAAAATACATGAAAATAAACAATTAAAAAATAAAATATCAAAATAAATAAATAAAAATAAATAAATAAAAATAAGTAAACAAAAATAAATAAACAAAAATGAATAAAAATAAATAAGAATAAATAAATGAATAAAAGTAAATGAAAATAGAAAATAAATAAAAATAAATAACAATGAATGAATAATTAAATGAAAAAAGAAAATAAATAAAAAATAATTAAATAAATAAAAATAAAAAATAAATAAAATAAAGAAATAAATAAAAATTAATAAATAAATGAATAAAAATAAATGAAAATAAATAAATAAAAATAGTTAATTAATAAAAAAATAAATAAATAAATAAAAATAAATAAAAATAAAAAAATAAAAAATACATAAATAAATAAATAGAAAAAAATAAATAAACATTATTAATAAATAATAAATAAATAAATAAAAATAAATAAATAAATAAAAATAAATTAATAAAATAAATAAACAAATAAAATTAACAAAATAAATAAAAATAAACAAATAAATAAAAGTAAAAAATAAATAAAAATAAATAAATAAATAAAAGAAATATGTAAAAAATAAATAAATAATAAAAATTAACGAAAATAAATAAATAAAAGTAAGCAAATAAATAAAAAAAAAAATTTAAATAAATACATGAAAATAAATAAAAATAAAGAAATTATAATAAATAAAAAATAAATAAATAAATAAAAATGAAAATAAATCAATAAAAATGAATAAATAAATAACAAAAAATAAAAATAAATAAATAGAAAATAAATAACTAAAAATAAATGAAAATAAATAAATAAAAAAAATAAATAAAAAAATTATAAAAATAAATAAACAAAAATAAATAAATAAATAAAAAGAAATACATAAATAAATAAAAATAAACAAATAAAAAAAATAAATAAATAAAAATAACTAAATGAAAATATATAAATAAAAACATTAAAATAAATAAATAAAAATAAATATATAAAAGAAATAAAGAAATACAATTAAATAAATAAATAGAAATAAATAAATAAAAATAAATTAAAATAAATAAATGAAAATAAATAAATAAATAAAAATATATAAATAAAAATAAATAAACAAAAAAATTAAAAAACGAATAAAGATAAAAATAAATAAATAAAAAGAAATAAATCAAGACATTAAAGTAAAAGAAAATACATAAATAAGTGAAAATAAATAAATAAATATATGAAAATAAATAAATAAAAATATATAAATAAATAATAAATAAATAAATGAAAATAAATTAATAAATAAAAATTAATATAAATATATAAATGTAAATAAATAAATAATATAAATAAAAAAAATAAATAAATAAAAATAAACAAATAAATAAAAATAAAAAAAAATAAAAAAATAAAATAAAAAAATAAATAAATAAATAAAAATAAATAAATAAATAAATAAAAATAAATAAATAAAAAAGTAAATAAAAATAAATGAATAAAATAAATAAATAAATAAATAAAAAAAGACAAATAAAAATAAATGAAAATAAATGAATAAAAATAAATAAATAAATAAATAAAAAGAATAAATAAATAAATACAAATAAATTATAATAAATAAATAAAAATAAATAAATAAATAAAAATAATTAAATAAATAAAAAATAAAAATAAATAAATAAATAAATAAAAATAAATAAATAAAAATAAATAAAAACAAATAATTAAAAATAAATAAATAAAAATAAATACATAATAAAATAGATAAAAATAAATAAATAATTATAAGTAAAAATAAATAAATAAAAATAAATAGTAAATCAATAAAAATAAATAAATAAATAAAAATAAATAAAAAATAAATATATAAATAAATAAGTAAAAATAAATGCTAATAAAAATAAATAAATAAAAATAAAAGAAAATAAATAAATAAAAGTAAATAAATTAAGAAATATAAATAGAAATAAATAAAGAAAAAATAAATAAATAAATAAATAAAAATAAAGGAATAAAAATAATTGAAAATAAATAAATAAAAATAAATAAATATATAAAAAAATAAAAGTAAATAGAAATAAAAATAAATAAAGAAAAATAAATAAATAAAAATAAATAAATAAAAATATATAAATAAAAATGAATAAAAATAAATAATAATAAATAAAAATAAATAGAGATAGATAAATAAATAAAAATAAATGAAAGTATAAAAATAAATAAAAATAAATAAATAAACGAAAATAAATGAAAATAAATATATAAAAATAAATAAATAAATAATGAAAAATTATAAATAAAGAAATATATAAAAATAAATTAACAAATAAAAATAAATAATTAAAAAAAATATAAATAAAAAAAATAAAATAGATACATAATTAAATTAAATAAATATATAAAAAAATAAAGATGAATAAATAAATAAATGAAAATAAATTAATATAGATAGATAAATAAATAAATAAATAAATAAAAATAAAAAATAAATAAATAAAAATACATAAATAAATAAAAATAAAAAATATAAAAATAAATGAATAAAAATAAATAAAAAATAAACAAATAAAGAAAAATAAATAAATAAATTAAAACAAATAAATCAATAAAAACATAGATAAATAAAAGTAAATAAATAAAAATAAATTAAAATAAATACATAAAAATAAAGAAATGAATTTCCTAACTACCTATCCTGAAAGGCATTCATTAATGAATCTAATACAGCGGTTCCCTTCTCTCACTGAATACATGCGTCCCTATTCCTAATTCCTAGGAACAGTCACAATTGTAAAAGAAATTTTGCTAAGATAAACACATTACTTACCTGGAACTATCTTGGTCTGTGCTCTTGCTAATAGGTTCGGAATTTGTCTCGCACCCAGCTTAGCTTTGTTAATAGCTGATCTGGCGAGATGCAAATACAATGAAGCAACACTAGAGGGAAATGCAACTGCAAAACGAGATCCTGGCAAGGTCGCCACTTTTACGTATTTCCCTGGGTTTATGGTATTTTACAGGCCGACAACAGAAACTTTATTTAATTGGCCTTACAGTTCTGACTTGCGCAAAGGAAAATCGTAAAGAAAATAAGAAAAAGGGAGAATTTAGGAGCTGAAGGCTCTACTTCATAAGGAAATGTTACGTAAACACTTGGGATAAATTAAAGAATTATATTTACAAAATAAAGCATTTGAAGGGATAATGGATAAGTAAATAGATAAAGGGCTTGAAATGCCTGAAGATCCTTCTACTGGAGTCTCAACTAAAGGCAAGGCACAGTCCAAGATGAGTCCACTGCAAATGGGTCCCTCTGCAGGAGAGATTTGCACATTACACGCCAGTAAAGGAACAATATAACACTGAATATGACTCGAGTTTGCACTGAGGGTGCCAAAGACTCGAGGAATGAATGACCACTTTACACTCGAACACAGGACATTGGAAATGGCACTGGATAGACTGGCACAAGGACAGAAGTGAAATGCTGGTACTCCAAACTTTCTAAAGGGCAAACTATCGTGACTGAAAAGTCTTCACTCGCACTTTACCTTAGGGGATGTGGGTCTCTGACGAAGAAGGACAAGGGATGATCAAATGTATGGCAGTGCCCTCGAGGATGACTGGAGTCTGGAGTTGGACGGGGATGAGTGAATTGTCTCTCAGCAAAGTTACCGCTCGCCCGCGTATATGGTTGTCCCTCAAGGGCGGTTACTGCAGGGCCCCTGCTCCAACAACTAACTAACTGCCTCCTTAACTGCTTCTCTTCCTTTTAAGGCACGCAGCCAGGGGTAGGAGCCGTGTGCAAACGATTCGTCACTGGCCAGGTGTTCAGCCTCTTCCCAGGTTTCCTGCAGAGGTAAACAATTCAGTCAGCTTAATTTGCCTTTAAAAAGGCCGTTTAAGAAGCTTAGTTGCGCTAAGCTTCTTAAAAGGGAGCGGCAGTAAGTCTTCTCTCTTTGCCCTTTTTTATCTGTGTCATCTCAATATCTGTTCCAGGTAAAAAGAAGGACAGATCGGAATGTTGATAACTGGGCTCTGATTTCTAGGTCAAATATGATCGGCCATGCAGTTCTCAATAAACAAAGGGTAAATTAGGTGGGAGGGGGGAGGAACGCTGTGCGTGACTTCTTGTTGATTATATATATATATATATATATATATATATATATATATATATATATATATATATAATATATATATATATATATATATATATATATATATATATATATATATATATATATATATATATACAGTATATATATATATATATATATATATATATATATATATATATATATATATATATATATATATATATATACATATATATATATATATATATATATATATATATATATATATATATATATATATATATATATATATATATATATATATATATATATATATATGTTTGTGTGTGTGTGTAACTGCATTAATACTGTAAATGTACATGATCATGGACATATATAGACATATGGAGGTACAATAGAACTGAAATGCACATGTATGTGTGTATTTGGGATACAGCGGGCATTGCCTTTTCTTATATACATTTTTGTCATTCCTTGTTATTCTGTTTTCCCTTTCTACATTTATTCATTTATGACCTGGCCTTTTATTTTTCATGTATATACTTACATGTTCATAAACTCTTCATGCATAATGCTAGACATCATAGGAGAACGGTCCCCTCACAAATACCTTCTGAAAATCGTTTCTTATTCCACCTGCCAATGGGAGATAGTTTACGAAGACGCTTTGCCAAAAACCGAAGCTCTCAGCCAATGGAAGAGGGTTATAGAAACTCTGTGTATGGTGGAGGCCTCTGACTGGCCAAAGCAATGCATTCCTGGACAGTGGAAACCTCAGTGTAGTCCTAAAGACGAAAATGGAAAGGTGTTTTTATATGCAGGTGCTGAAGAAGAAATGTTAATAGGACGCCGGTAAGAACAAGTCGTTTCAAGGTAGTTTTTCCTTACATTCTTGCAATGGAAATCCTGACAGTGTCGTGGAAAGGAGTCTTATCCCCACAGGACTGAGAAAGCTGCAAAGTTTCGAAAAATACTCGTAGACTGTGGAGTCCATCGAGGTTGAATACCTGTGGGTGCTATTCAAAAGGACCTTCCTGATTTTTTTTTTATTAAAAATCTGAGGTTGGTGGTGGTGGGTATGGTTCGAGGCCCATAACAGACTCTCTCTCTCTCTCTCTCTCTCTCTATTTTTTTACTAGAAATCAGATGGTAGTGGTAGGTATGGTTCAGGGCCCATAACAGACCTCTCTCTCTCTCTCTGTTATAAGGGTGGTTAGGTATCAAAGGGATGAGGGGCTTGATGTGGACCTCTGGACTGTTACAGCCAAATGTCCTTTCCAGTCTCATGCTAGGATCATCATTCTTTGCATGCCGTGTGCAAAGAGCCAGTGATCTAGACTGAATGTGGTCCATCTCCCCAAATTGATAAGTGCAACTTAAAAAAATTACCAAATTGGTTAATTTTGACGAATCAATGTTTTCCTAATGATGATAACATTGGTGATCAGAGGCTGTGCACTTGTTGAACAAATATTGCAAGACCTTAATTTATTTAAGTTCCTTTAATTCGGGTAAGAATGCCTCAGCACCTACAGAATAATCATCGCGGATTGACTGCTACCTGACTGTTGGCCAACCGTTGTGGGTCGCATTACCTATCAATACATCAAAAGGTGTGGCATTTAGTAAAACCACTCGTCACTCTCTCTCTCTCTCTCTCTCTCAGTTGAAACCTCAGGGAATTTCAAGGGAAGCTTTTCGGTTTCGGCATGTCAAAAGTTTAAACCTTTTTTTGGACTCCCTATAAACTTGTGGGTGTTTTATTTTGATTTTATTCGCCCATCTACTATGGACATGAAAATCTGACGTCAAGAAACTGGAGCCCAGCTTGAAAGAGGAGGATCATTCGGAAGGAATGTCTGTCCCCTGTCACTTTGACTGTGTGGAAGTAAGCGATGGTGTCTAAGGAACACCTTGTAAGGAGCGTTGCTGCTACTGAAAGGAACGCCTGTTGCTTTAAGGTTACGAAAAGGAAGTCTCTCTACTGAGGATGATGATGTGTAGTTGGAACCTCAAAAGTTGAAGCGAAGATGCAACGCTTGACCACCCTCAGACAATGCTCCTGGTATTTTAATCATTTGCTTACATTTCTATCTATATCTATAAATCCTTGAACTGTAAAGTCTATGGGCATTTTAAAATGATTAATATCTCTGAGTACAATCAAATCCAAGTGAAGGGAATCAGATGGCTACACTTGAGATGACGCGGACTTCAAATGTCATTATCCGTGTCTAAAAATCCAATAAAAATCAGTGTTGATAAAGGCCCACTTTTTCTCTCCTTAAGTGACACTGGTATTCAACGGCCAAATACTTGCAGAATCAACATCACGAATTTGCAGCTTGATTCACCTCTTATTCTATAATGCATGTAACAATGACCTCCTGATAACCATCACGAATTTGCAGCATACTGTTGGAATGAAGGAAGTCATCAGGGAAGGTCACAGGTGAATTGCCTGCTTGCTGAATGGAAGATGCCGGCTTATGGCCAGACCCAACTTTCATTTCTCAGGTCAATTCAAGGTAAGGCCACGAATCCAGGCTCGGGACAGTTTTTAACTGAACAGTTTGAGGTTTTTGTGATAATGTAAAGCCGTTTTTCAAACACGGTCATCAAAAGTACAAAAGGACGCTTGTATGTGGTATCAATTTTTGCACCAATTTCTCTGTGGGTAGGACCCATGGAAGTTAGGTGACAGGTGGTGGGAAATTTACACACGCACGCGCGAGCTAGCACATGTTAAATACAGGCTTTATTGCATTCATACTGCACCACCGTCTCTTTTACCAGGAATGAAGGGAAAACTTCCCATTTGGTCCTTCACCGGGCGTTTGAGGAAAAATTCCGGAATTCTCGTTATTGTAAAGGAGCTTAAGCTAGCATTTATTTAGAGGCTGCGTTATCTCTCTCTCTCTCGTAGTTCAGACCTCCGAGACTTTCAAAGGAAGTGTATGATCTTGTGTGAATTTCAGTTTCATTTTATTCGTCCAAATATTTAAAAAAAATTAATCTGATTTTCATTACCGTAAGAAGTCCACCTGCCAACGAAGTTCTTCGCCGCCGTAATTACGTTGGTTCCGTTCCAGTCGAGACGAGGTGGACGGTTATTGATTTCAATGCTGATGAACGAAGGCCTTTGAAGCTTTCGGAGAAAAGATCCTCCCTATTTGGTGTTATTCACCTCTTTGCCGGTGCTTCCGGGTAGCAAAGGTATTTGTTCTTATCTATGTGTTTCTTTCGTATTGGCAGAATTGGCGTCAAGTGTTCAAATAGCGAGATTGAAAGTCACATGAACGATGGGTATCTATCTGAGGAGGAGGAGGCATTGCAGTGTAACAATGACTCTAAGGCTATTCGTGGCACACAAAGGTGAATGTCACTTTAATCTATCTATGTATTCTCCTCGGCATGGATTAGGTCAGTATAGATGGTGACTGGAATATTTGTACGACGGCGTTTGCCAAGCAAAAAGGCTATAGACAGTGAGGGGGCTCGTTTGAAATGGACGCTCTTAGCTTAAGTTGACAGCAAATAAGTAAACTGGGGTGTTTTATGTATCATGACATGAACTTGCAAGCCACGTAGGCCTGCAGGGTAGGGTGCTGCTGCCTTTGCAAAATTAAGAGCAGTACAATTTTATGCCTGGCTCTAAAACTGGTGTACAATATTCTGTGACTTGGGGCTTGTAACCTTGAGTGCAAATTTTATTGTACTGATTTCACTTAAGGGGTACATTCCCTAACTTCCATATAAACGGAATGTTAAAACTACAAGTATTGACACTACAGACACCAGTAAAGTAACCCCTAAGGTCTGTTGTGTCAAGAGAACGAAAGATATTTCTTGAAATCAATCATTACAACTTCGTATTTAGGGCTTAGTGATTACAGGTCAACTGAACAAATAGTCCTCCGTCTGGGTTATGTCATTTCATCGACTGAATCTCGTCATTTTGACTCTGGTTTAAAGCTCCCCCATGGCAGCTGACATGATGCTATAGTTGCCATTGAAGCATTGGTCTATAGTTTTTGGCAATGAGCGCTGAGGTCAATATAGCTGCTGTCATTACACTGCTGTCATTACACTAAGATATTTCACGGGAAAAAATGATACGTTATTAAGCAATGAAGGTTTAAAAAGGAAGGCCTATTGTTTCTAAGGTTGACGGCATATCAGAAAATTAATGTTTTATTTGAACTGAAATGATTTTGTATTACAGGTTAATCTGATTAGAGAGGTTTGGGAGGGGGAGGGAAAGGGGGTGGGGGGATCGAGGACTGGGGAGTAGAGGACAGTAGAAAAATGGTTCATTTTCACTAGATCTTCTTTCGCTACGAGAGCTGCAGTTATTCCACAGGTGGTGGGTTCAACTAAAAGATTTTCGGCGATGTAGGATATTTAAATATATACAGTATGTCGATGTGCTTCAGAAGACAGAGAATGACCGATCTGCTTCGTAGCTTTTGTTGTCAAGTTACTGATCTGTTGTATGAGTGACTTCCTTTCGGTTATGAATATAATGGCGACAGTTTTTATTATTGCTCTTCAGTTAGTTTGTCCTTAAATAAGGTTTTAGGCCTGGCGTTTTCATTCATACTGATTTTCCATTGAATGACAACGGGTTACTTATGCTAAATTCATCCATGTGTCACACTAGAATCTACTCAACATTGGAGGTTTCAGCTGCATTTTGATAAATAACTTCGCTGTTTGTGGATCTTTTTTTTTAACGAATGTTTCCGATTTCATCTGTTGCTTTTTCTATGTCTATTTTTTCTCCTTTGCAGGTTCGTGAGGAATTGCAATAAGCTCGCCATCTCAACATGACCATTGAAGACACTTTAACACTTGAAACAAAGAAGTAAGTCTTCGACTGAAGTCTCATTGTGTGTGAGTGCTGAAAACCCTTTTTGTCCAAAGCCATTATTGTCAATTCATAGGATTAGTTTCCGATAAATAAGTAGTTTTGACGCTTTCTTAACAGAGGACTGACGTAGTCAGTAGTAGAGGCATGAATCTGAGTTTTTATACATCATTAAAACAAATTGAAAACATTTTCTAAATCTGTTTTTCATGTAAGTGTAAATACCAATTGGTGCCTGCTGGTTGGTGGCTCCTGCATGTGGAAACCTGGTTGTGGCACATATTAAAGAATTTTGGCTCCTTTAATTAATGTAAGTGTAGCATGTTGCTCCACTACTGATGTACATATCTGTGTGGATTTAACCCGTGTAGATTCCCCCACTTCAGTGCATGTGTGAACCCTGAACTGATGTAGGATATAGGCCTAGCGTTCGTTCCTGCTTGAGAAGTCTTCTTCTGCTGCTCTTGGAAACCGGACTCGTGGTTTCACCTTCGGCTTTCTGTTAACAGCAACCAATTCAAGACCGGATATTCCTTCCACTCAAGGTATTACAATATTTATAATGGTCCCGTGCCTACCGATTTTATTTCGCTTTATATTTGATTTAAAATTTGTTTTTATAAGTTTGTAGATATGGCGTCCTCTTTTGACTTCTGAACAGCATCATGACCATATCGCTATTTGCACGTTTCAGCGAAACTTGGCGTTTCTTCATCTAAAACTGTCCTTATAGCAATCTGATGTATAATCAGTGATTGGGACAATATTCTACATGTATGATTTTGCGGTAAAATTTTCAATAAGAAAGTTGCAGTGTCAGTCTTTGTGCTGACAGTTGGTCGAGTGCATTCTCAAAGGTTTCACTAAAACTCCAGGTTTTTGTAGACCGAAAATCCTGTACTTACATGCTGGTGCGAGATGTTAGCTCTCTCTCTCTCTCTCTCTCTGCGCACATTCACTTGGATATCTTTGCATTGCCGACACAGGGATGAGACAAACGTGTGTCCCAGAATAGCCATAACAGCGTATCAGATCATGTGAATGTATTTCATATGTCACTGACATCAGACCTCTTCATGTTGCTCTGTTTTGTGCTGTAACAGTCAAGTCACGTGGCTTTACGATGCCCAACGCATTTCGACAATACTGTATTTTTTTATCTTTCAATAGCAATGATAATGTATTTAAATAAAAAAAATACAATTAAAGGCTAAAGGCAGGGTCTTGTCACCTACTTAAAAACAAAAGAATCACTACTGCGGAATTCAAAAATCAAGCTGCCACTCGAGTAGAAACTCTTATAAGTAATTACGGAGTAAGTATATATAAAACTTTATCATAAAAATATCATGTTTTGAAAGATGCATTTTTTAGAGCTTGTAAATGGACTGAGGTCTCAAAGGTTGAGAGGGTTTGAATGTGGTGAGGGCTATTCAGTATGAAAAGTCGTAGATATGGAGTAGCAAGAAGGCCCAAAAAATCAAGGACAAGGATTTAAGTGAAGATCTAGAATGCAAAGAAATTCACTCAGAGAGAGAGAGAGAGAGAGAGAGAGAGAGAGAGAGAGAGAGAGAGAGAGAGAGAGAGAGAGAGAAGGAAAACAGAAGGCAATGAAGATAGCTTTTTTCATGTTGAAACCTGTAAATGGAGATTCTGACGTAAATGTGACGGTGACTGCACCTTCAGCTATTCATGGATGATGTTTAATATAATTTAAACTTCTCTTGTAAATAGTATTACAGTATATCATTCTTTTGCAGCTGTTAATTAATGTCAAGTGCAGTGTCTTTACAAAGCCTTTTCTTCAACTTTTTCTTCTTTTATTTGGTTTCAGTATTACGTCTTGCTTTTGCTGTTTGATAGGTGATGACTGTTAAGCCTATAATTCTGCTTTAAACTTTCAGCTTTGCACTATTGTATTGGCTTTATTGCCAGAAACAGCCATGACCTTACTTGTTGACCACACTGCACTGATTAGGACAAGAGAATTCAAGTCATGCATAGGCAGATTTATCTCTGCGTAAGTATGTAGACAAAGTTCTTATTCAGGAACTGTACAGTAGCATACCTGGATAAGTAATAAAAGTGCCTGTCATGCTGATCGAATTGGTGAGCAGTCTAGAGACTGGTATGGTATGGAAACCATAGCTCTGTTAATGGTCTAGAGATTGACCTTATGGTCAACATGCATGTCAAATGACTTTTTTTGTATCAATGACCACTTGTATGTATGTAATGTTCAGTAGATAAATATATGTACATTGTGATGCCATGGAATACAGTTACTGGAAATAAAAACTTGTCCCCATCAAGTATGAGCATTTGCTCTATATATCAACCTCTCTCTACCCAGTTTCTGGAAAGAGAACAAGGAGGACACTTGTTTGGGGTGATAAATACTTCAGTTACCTGAAGATTCTTGCCTTTATTATTTCTACCAAAGTGCTGAATAACCTCCATGGCCCCAGCGCCCGACCATATGACCCATTTTACATATATTCATTCAGTCATTTGTCCTGCCAACATACATTCATTCAGTCATTTGTCCTGCCAACACATTCATTCAGTCATTTGTCCTGCCAACATAAATTCATTCAGTCATTTGTCCTGCCAACATACATTCATTCAGTCATTTTGTCCTGCAATCGTGCTTTTTCAGCAAAGCAGGATGGCATTCTTAACTACATCAGGTTGATAGAAGGTGTCTTTTATTTCCTTGAATTCAGAACTGGTGGTAGTTCTGATAAAATTTAACTGGATCACCTTTTCTAGTCCCTCTGGCAAAACACTAGTCTCTGGTAAGCATGTCATTGCGAGTGGCAAAGGCATCAGGGGCTAGGAGACCAGTCATACACCTGTCTTCCCTGAACCTTTTCATCAGGAAGACTCGGTTCAAGATGGAAACATCCCACACAGTTCTAGCAGCCATCAGGAAGTCTGACTTTATGCTGAAGAGACAGTGTACCAGTTCAAGATGCTTGGCTTCGGCCTTGCTACTGCCCCACAGGTGCTCAAGAGTGTTCACCCTGGTTTCGACTTGGGTTCATTCACACAGGATACGCATCTTGAGATACCTCGACGGCTGGCTGGTCTTATAAAAGAATCTGTTTAAATTATACAATACAGTACTTGTACATAAGAGTAATCAGTGCAAAGAATGAAAGCTCGCCTTGACATTTCGCAAAATGGAGACGGCAATGGTAACTGAGGATGAACGTTTGAGGTGGATGCATGTAATCAACATAGAAAAAATAAGGCCAATTAACCATGGATGGTGAATTAAAAAAACAGCCCAGCTAACTTGAATTTGATCATGTGAATCAAAAAACAGCCCGGCTAACTTTTCTTTGATGGTATAAACAAACATAACTTAATATCCTTGTAATAATGTTAGCCACATAAGTATTAGTCACATGTGGTCATGCAGAGCAAGAAGAAGGATACAACATTAAAGATAAAGGAAGCGAAGCCAAAAAAACAGAGCTCAAAAGTGATCAGCCAGCCGTTTCCAGGGTGCCTTAGTATTCTATACATGGTACCACAATGATGACAATAGTCAAAAGAATGTCTCCTAATAAAAATAGAAGTTAATTCCTTTACACCGGTGCACTGCATTATCTGAATGGTGTAATTGCTATATGTTGTTATTTTAAAAATGAAATCTCCTCAGAGATATACTTCCATTTGTCATACTACTAAAATAAACCAGTAGTCTCATTTAATAACATTTACTTACTTTAGAGAAGCTTTGAGATATAATTAAAACCAATTTCATTTGCAACATAAATCAGAATTGACTTAAATCTCTGCAGTTTTATTGCAAAGCACAATTTATCAACCCATGAACATAACCACTTTTTCCATCTTAAAAATGTTACAATTTTTTTTATTTTTAAAATACATACTTTGTAATATTCCACATATTAGAAAGTGATTTCATAAGCAGTTATATTTGCTGAATTAATAAAATTTCCAAGGACAGAAAAAAGAAGATACTAATATAATTTGGCTCTCAGCTCTTAAGTCTGCAGAAATATAAATTAACTAAGCTTCACAAAATGTTTTAGGATCATTAAAAGAAATAATAGGGTTACGGTGTAATTTCCATAATTGCGCTCATAATACAAAGGGAGTGAAATTTTGTCACAAGATTTTTTGACCAAAGGAACATTTGTAGTGACTTGATGTGCTGCTAAAGTCATATTTTCAGAGGAAAGAAGTGAAACAGGATAAAAGGTCACATTCTCAAAAGAAAGAAGTAAAACGAGGTAAAGGAAAATATGCATTTCCATAGTATATGTCTGCAGACTATGGTATTTAGAGTTCATATGCAATACATAAAAATATTTTTTTTACACAATTTATTAGCACCACTTAAATTACTAATATACTGAAGGTATAAACATAAAATACATTTCAATATGAAATCTCAGAATGGTACAATAAGTGTTACTATTCTTTACATATCTATTTGACAAAAAAAAAATAACCTTTTCAAGATCTTTTATGCAAATCTTTTTAACAGACTCTGAGGCAGTTTTCCATACAAAAGTTAAACAAAATCAATACTGTACACAGTACTTTGTATGCGGAAAATGCAAAATACATTTGAATATATATATATATATATATATATATATATATATATATATATATATATATATATATATATATATATATATATTTATATATATATATATATTATATATATATATATATATATATATATATATATATATATATATATATATATATATATTTATATATATATATATATATATATATATATATATATATATATATATATATACAGTATATATATAACTGTATATACATATATATATATATATATATATATATATATATATATATATATATATATATATATATATATATATATATATATATATACAGTATATATATAACTGTATATACATATATATATATATATATATATATATATATATATATATATATATATCAATTTGTATAAACACTATAATTACACAAAGAAATGTCACAGCCTCCATAAAATTATTGTTACAGTAATTCACGGTAACAATATTTACATTATTCAAGAACTAGTTAAAGAATGCAAATCGTTGCATAATAATTTAAGTGATCTCTGGCAGGAACTTAAGTGGATGACGATGGAATTCTATTGACTGTGTCCAGTAACATACATTTACAATTACATTGTGACACAGGGCATTCAGTGTGTTCCCTGAAAAAAAAATGCAATTTTAAAACAAGACATCTATATACTGTTATCTATAATCCGTATATTACTGGGAAAATTCATCTACAAACATTTTTCTGAAAAAACTTTTCAAATGCACTACAAGTCCCAAATCATTTTGGCAGTGTAGTGGCTTTGGAACATAAGGCCTCAATTCTATATTTTAGCCTAAAATTTTTATTTTTTGAGGTAGATCCTGAACCTCAAATTTTATTTTTGCAATTCTTAATACTTTATTATTCTGTTTACTTGGTATTATATTACCTCATAATCTTGGACTTTGGTATATTTCATTTTAAGAGAGTCCAACACCATATTCTTATCAACTGGTTTGTCATTATTTTCAGGAAGTACAATACTACCCTGAATGCTGTTCATAGTGTCATGCTTCTTTACTTTTGCATTCACACTGTCGATACTTGTTATGGATAAATAGTCTTCAGAGTGATTTTTTGTTGTGGCTTCTATAAGTCACGTCTTCATTTTTATTTGTCTGAATGACAGACATTTCTGTCGTTGAGTGTCTTTTTAATAAGAAGTTTTCCAACTTTACGGCTGAAATTTGTTGTTCTGTTTCCATGGTTAGGAACCTTGACCAACTTCCACTTCCAAAGAGGGGGTCAAAATGGGTCAAGCTTGGGTCAACACATTTACTTCTCGTGGATTTATTTTGTACTGGAGCATAAGGTTCCAGTGTGATTACAATAGGTTTTTTTTTTTTTTTTTAAGAAAGGTTGTCAGAGGAGGTTCCAGCACATGTCAACTGTGCCGAGTCGCTACCATCAAAGGGCCCAGGGGTACTCAAATCTTTATTGTCACTTATCATACAGATTTGAGGGAGAAAAAAAAATAACCTGAAAACCTTAAAAAGATATCATCAGTTTTTCATGGAGTTTTATTCTTCCACCAATGGCACAAGTGGGAACCGACTCCCAAATGCCCACATCCCTACCCTACCCCACAGGGGATGGCACAACATGATTGAAGTGGCCCAAGTGTAAGCCAAACCTGCTTGCTAGGACTGAAGGTATTACGGGGATACTACCATCCCCACTCTAATCATGTTGGGGCAAACTGGATAGAATGCTGAGCTGAAGAAGAGTGCTTGAGAGAGGGGACTAGGCACCTGTCGATAACTGTCTCTCTAACTCCGGGTGATCCTGGGAGAAGAGTTTAGGACTGCCCCAAAAACTGCAAGATGGTTTAACTTGAGAAGTTCTTCGGACTTTTTCACAGGCACTGTGGGGGAATGAGACACTTCAGTAGCACATCTTTTTAAAGGACGAGATTTGTCTTTAAAAACCACTGGCATCTGAGACTAGATTCACTTGAGCTAGAAGGACTAGACGAAAGATGACTCGCTTCCACTGAGACGTCTTACCAGTGGCGCTCTGTTGTGACCTGGGAAGCAGCAACAGGTCTAACTGAGGGGGCGACTGCCTGTGGGCAGACCCCACCGACCTTTGGGCTACCAGTTTGGCTCCCCCCCGGTTTAGGGGAGTTTGCAAGGGACCTTTGCCTAAGAGAATCGGCAGGACAGAGCCACCTCCTCCACTGACACTTCACCAACACTTTTAACAATGCACTTGTCCATAAGGACCTTCATTGAAGCGCTTATCTGTTCCATTGTATTCATTAATAATTCAAATTTCTGGTTAACTCTCGACTCAAGGCTGGCAATGGGGTCGGGATTGGGAGTAAGGGAGCAGGGGTGAGGAGATGGTGGAACAGGTTGAGAACTGGGATTAGGTGGAATAAAGGATTCAGAAACGTTATCAGTCACAGACTTAGCAGGAACCTGACTAGCTAATGTCTTTTTACTACTGGCTCTAGAAGCCGCTTTCCTCTTTTTGTCTCTGTCCAACTTTGACAAATGACTATTCAAAGTTTTCCACACTTTGACATCCCAATGTTCACATTCATTACAAGTCAAGTCTGGTGAAAAAATTTGACTGCCACAAGATTTGCAGAGTGTGTGCAGGTCATAACAGGCTTTAGTTATTCTAGTATTACAGCCATTGCTGCAACACCTAAAACTCTGGGAACTTGAATCGGACATCGCTGACAAGTTTTAAAGTCAACAAAGCCTACATTGTCCAAGATCAGTATAATAATAGTCAAAATTGGTGAGTTCGGCCTGAAAAGAACCCGGTGCTGTCTAAACATGCCCAAAAGGCTACCATAAAGGGAATACATCACCAGTTGTTTGTAATAGTCTTGTCATTTAGAGACCAGCAGGTTCAAAATAAAAACATGAAGTGGGACTGGAATGACTGACGGAAGGAAGGTGAGACAAATGAAGGAGGAGGGAACTGAACAAACCAAATAACCTTAAAATTAATTTATTTGCAAAATATACAGGTGAGTCATGTTCATAAACTAAACTCAAATAAATGAGCCAGTAAAATATAAAAGCCCTGTAAACAAGCTGAAAATAAATTAACAAACAACACTTGAGCGATAACCAGGCAGCATAACAAATATAAAAATAAATAACATAATACAAAAGCAGTATGATCAATAATACTAGAGCAGCATAATACGTAACACAGAAGCGGAAAATTAACATTGAAAAAAAAAAAAACGACAATCTCAGTAGAGATGTCGAGACAGTCACCGCTGTCTATGAGGATGAAATAAACAGACGAATGCCATGAAGCCAACGAAACAGCAACTGGCTGTATAACAGGAATAAATCCACAAAACAGATGACCATGGCTGAGTTGTCGAGACAGCATGTTTGCCATCAATAAAACTGTATATGCAAGGGACTACTGTATAGCCGATTCACTTAAGGTAGATTCTTGGGCCTACAAGACGTTTGTTTAGTGGCCTCTGATTGGCTGGTACCGGGAGGTAGGCTACTCGCTCACTGTCTCATTTTTACGTATGTAGCTCAGAAAACTAGCAATATTTTTATATATTTATTCATTTTTCTCATGTTTTGAACAAGATAGGAAATTTTTGGTAATACCATAGGATTCGGTATTAATTGCACAACGAAATATGATTTCCTGAAATCATTAAGAGAAAACACAAAGGAATTACAACGAGTAATTCATGCGATCAAGATAAAATAAAACTTGCGTTTTCATACAATAAATTCACCCTGAATATGCTGGTGATGGCAGATTTCAGATGCGTGTGATATGTGAAGAGAAAATGAAGAATGTTTCTTATTATGTTGCATCCGTTCTTGACTCAGCTTGCCAAGAGATGGTGATGATGATCAGCCGTGTACAGTTGCCAATTAGCGATATGAGAAGTTTGCAGTTTAGACAATATTTGCTGTATTATGATATCATTACATTTTCTGAAAATAAATGCACATAATTCCCATTATGACTGTCGAGCATTTTCACTCCAGTATTATATACGTCCGTATGTCTGGGTATATCTGATACTAAAAAAAAAAAATTATCAGATAGATGCATCTTGATACGCTGGCTTCAATTTAGTCTAGAAATTTGCATAGCCTACACACTGTAGACTACAAGATAAATAACAGGCCTACATAATGATGAGTTCATTATTTTGGCCACTTGTTTCTCTGGTCAATAACATCAAAAGCTTATTTTTCATATGTTCATTCAATGAATGTAAGTACATTTTTTTTTATTTCTTACCATAAATTCTGTTGGCGATGTCTAAATTGAAGCCAGCACATCCAGATGCATCCATCTGATTATTTTTTCGTATCAGATATGTCCAGACATACGGACGCATATAATACCGAAGTGAAAATGTTCGACAGTCATTATGGGAATTCTGTGCATTTATTTTCAGAAAATGTAATGACATAATAATACAGCAAATACTGTCGAAACTGCAAACTTCTCATATCGCTAATTGGCAACTGTCAATGGCTGAGATGAGCACCACGGTGATCATGCAGATTATCATCACCGTCTCTTGGCAAACTGTGTCAAGAATGGATGCAACATAATATAATAAGATATATTCTTCATATTCTCTTCACATATCACACGCATCTAAAATCTGAAAGCATCAGAGTATTCAGGGTGAATTTCTTGTATGAAAACACAAGTTTTATTTTATTTTGATCTCATGAATGACGCAAAATCCGATAATAAGTAAAAACGGGTATAAATAATTAAATATTTCTCTCTTCACTTTTACTTGTTGTAATTCCTTTGTGTTTTCTTTTATTGATTTCAGGAAATCATATATAGATGTACAATTAATACTGAATCCTATGGTATGACCAAAACTTCCCTATCTTGTTCAAAACGTGAGATAAATGAAGAAATATATAAGCATATTGCTAGTTTTCTGAGCTACATGCTTAAAAATGAGAGAGTGAGCGAGTCGTTTGCCTCCCGGTACCAGTCAATCAGAGGCCGCCAAACAAACGTCTCGTAGGCCCAAGAATCTACCTTAAGTGAATCGGCTATAGTGGCATCTGCCCTCAGTCACAAGTCATGTGGGACCACCCACACCCAAGCAGTACTCCATGACTTCTTCAGTTACTCTTTTACAGCCTTTGAGAGAGGATGTGTTGTTCTTTCTCTCCTCTCTAAAGCCAGTTTGGTTTCCCCATTTTCGCTTTCTTTCTGTGTTTCCGTGTGTGGATTTCAGTTTGTGGGCGTGTGCTTGGATATAATGGATCCTCTAAACCCTACTGCGAGTGTCCCTGTAGGAGGATAGTGCCGTCAGTGCACCTCGTGCCGTGCAATGTAGGCATTGCTTGAGATTCTTTGCAGCGTTCCTTCAGCCCCTAGCTGCAACCTCTTTCAATCCCTTTACTGTGCCTCCGTTCATATTCTCTTTCTTCCATCTTACTGTCCACCGTCTCCTAACAACTGATTCATTGTGCAACTGTGAAGTTTTCCTCCTGTTACACCTTTCAAACTTTTTCACTGTCAATTTCCATTTCAGCGCTGAGTGGCCTTAGTTGCCCCAGTGCTTGGCATGTATGCCTAAAATCTATAAATCAATCAATAAACCTCCTGCAAGTGTATCTCCTGGATCTCGTAAGAAGCCAAGGAAATGTCTGGGTGTTGGTGGCTTTCCTTGTTCTCATTTCCTAACTTAAGTGAATAAGGATCTTCATCCAACATGGAGCAGATGCAGAGAGAACGTATGTAATGCAA
>JANJGK010000009.1:3216915-3236915 GCA_039081455.1 Macrobrachium rosenbergii
CAGCCAAAAGGAAATGGTATTCCTGGACACTTCTTTCTTAGTTCGGCCTGTGCTAACGAAAGTCTACAGCACCTAGGTCTTAGGTGACGAGCCCTTTTCAGGTAGCAATGCAGTGCTCTGACGGGGCAAAGCAGACACTCCTGAGGATCGTTGTCAACAAAATCCCTAAGGGAAGGAATGGAGAATAAGGCAAATCTGTCACCTTGAACCTAGGGCTTTTGAGTTTTAGCCACAAATTCGAAGGTAACCGACCCCCAACCCCTGGTTGACGTCATAATGCAGACCATGGAGCTCATCAACTGTCATTCGAAGAAGCTAAGGCCAGGAGGAAGACTGTTTTCAAAGTCAAATCCCTGTCTGACGACTGACTCAGCGGCTCGAATGGAGCTCGAGTGAGACTATCCAGTACCAGAGTTAGGTCCCACATAGGAAGCTCGAGTCCCTTACGAGAACAAGATTGGCCAAAGCTCTTGAACAACATAGAGATTTCCCAGGATGAAGAGATGTCATCTTTCAGGCGGAGAACCAATCCTAAAGCAGCCCTGTAGCCCTTAATGGCAGAAACAGAAAGGCCTTTCTCTTTCCTGAGATAGTTTAGGAAGTCAGCTATCTGTTGAACAGAAGTTCTGAGTGGAGAGAAACCCTGTTGAAGATACCAATTACAGTAGACGGCCCACTTGCCCTGGTAAATGGCTGATAAAGATCTCCTGAGGTAGCCAGACATTTAAGTTGCTGCTCTTATTAGAAAAACCTCTCACTCATAAGAGTTATCGGATAACCTCCAGCCGTGAAGAGACAAGGACCCTAGCTTCCCTGTAGGAAGCTAGAAACTCCTGACCTTACCCCTCCTCAACTTCATGCAAAGGCGGCTGACATCTTGAGGTAGATGGAAGAGAGGGATCCTGAATGCCAGAGGGACATAGGCCATCCCTTGCCACTGACGAGTCACGTCCACAAACATGGGAAGACGGACGTGTATGGCGAGAAACCAAAGCACAAACGGTAAGGATTGACGAATCATGTACACAGACTCAGGAAGATGAATGACATACGTGGGTTCTTCTAGGTGAGTGAGACCTGGAATGCCTCAGCCTCTTGGGAGCCGGGGAACCATGGTCACAATCAGGTCCATGGATAGTGCCAGCTAAATGCTTGTTTCCATCAACACGGACATGGCTAAGAACACGTCCACAGACAAAATGGTCTGTAGAGGAAACCCTAATACCTTGAAGATGAACATCTTGTAAGCCTTGGAATAACTGGGTTTCCAATAGTAGAATCCACCACCTTCAACTTCTTAATCAGAACCTATCATTTTTCCACCGAACTTGTACGGAACGAGGGGAAAAACGAAAGACTGAAGCTGACTTCTGAGGGGTTGCATGGCGGTGAACATCATTCTACAGGAACATGGCCATGACTACATCCGCGTACGCGAATTGAAGACACACATCCGTGGGATGTGATGAAGAAAATTGAAGCCTACACCTTTTCTTGACGGAAGGACCACCGCACTTCTCCCAAAAAACAGAGTCCAGTCTGTCCACCAGAGTCTGTATAAAAGCGTCCTAAGGATCAACAACTGCAGGAGATGATGACACGGCAGAGGCTGGTTGTGACGTCACGGAAGTAGTCGGAGGAAATGACATCACAGAAACTGTTGTCATGGAGAAAGATGACGTAGTTAGTGACATCACAGGAGCACGAGCCTGACCCAGAGTCGATGGAATTGCCGACCCAGGATGATGCGCAGTCAGTACCAAAGGCATCCCACTAGGTGTCATCACATGAGAGGCAAAGAAGTGGAGGCCGGGAGGAGGGGGGGGGGAACTTCTGGGGGGGACTGACACTGGTAAGCATGAAGAGACACTGCGACAACAGGCCATCCAGGGAAGGAACCCCGTGGTAGGCCTATGGAGCCCCAAAAGATGACATCTTCTGAGCATCCAATACTGGAACAAAAGAACAAGATGGCACTGCCTCCTCCCTCCCTGAAGGGGAAACATTCCCCACCCTCCTCGGAGAGATGGGGCGGCATGATAGATAAAAACACCTTGATCAACTTCCGATGCTTCCAAAGACGAATTAATGGAAGAAACAGGAGAAAAGGCATCAACAGATGAAGCAAATGGAATATGTCTGGAAGAAGGGGGAGCAGAGGCTTGCATTCGAGGAGAAAATCCTTCCCAAGGTGGAAGCACCAACTTCCTTCTGTGTTCCTTCTTCTCGTATAACGTCTTTCACTGCACAACAGGCCAGGAACGACATTCAGGCACGGATTGGTAATACAGTAAACCCCCCGTATTCGCAGAATTCTCTGTGGAACGTATCTACCCATCATTCGTGGAAAATTTGCCCATTCGCAGTTTTTTTCACTGAGAAATATTCACTAATTACTGTATTTTTTTATATATCATTTTCATGACTAAATGCACTCTATGATAAAACTACTAAAATACTCAGGTATAAGCATTTTTAGAGGGGTTTTCTTGTGTTTAAACTATCAAAATAGGCAGTTCTAAGTGTTTTTAGAGGGGTTTTAAGTATTTGCGGATTTTAGCTATGGGGGGGGGGTTGCAGTAAGCATCCCCCACGAATACGGGGGGTTTACTGTATTACAAAAATTAAAACGATACCTCCTGCAAGCAGCCAGAAAGCGGGGCTGCGGGTGGAAATCCTGGAATGCACCATGATAACACCACAAAACATACAGACACCCACACACACAACACAACCAGAAGGTATCAGAGGCTTGTGTAAAAAACCAGCTTAGGAAAGGACAGCAACAGCGAACACCCGCTCCTCAATACAGTTGAAGAAAGACTGATGAGTCACAAGGTTCCAGCTGGGTCTCCGACCCGCTGCCACCTCATCTGCGTATCAGATGCCAGATGCCACAGATCCCTTGCATATATGATTTCGATTGTTTTTAACTGGTTTCCAAAGGTGCCAGAAGATTTATCCTAATGTTAAGACCAAAGGTTTGTTCTGCATATGAACAATTCTATTTTTCTTGTATGACAACTTCAGAAGAAAAAGACATGTGCTTATTAGCTAGTACCTCTGATGCGGATGGTAAGCAGTTCTTTTCCAGTCTGAAAGACCCTTAACCTATACAAGAACTTACTGTAAAAACCATGGCTTTTACCCTTGCTATAAACAACCTTTGAGACTACCAGTCCCACCTAAACAGTGATTCAAGCATATACAGCGCATAGTAGACTGAGTTATGGTGAAAAGTTTTCCTCACAAACTGGTCAGTCAAACAGGGAGTGCCCTCCTCCCAGCTGCACAAACATTGCTGTCTCATCTACAGCTTATATGAGAAGTGAGGAAGATAAATAACTTATATCTGAGGGTCCAGGTAGTGCATTTGCTGTGATACTACCTTTATACTTCTGTCTGTTAAGGCAAAAATTTAAACGCAGATAACAGGCTTACATGCAACAGAGTGGTTGCTTGAAAAACTTTTTCATTACAAAAATATTTTAACTATTGATCAAGTTTGTGGTAGACTGAGATGCAGCTATGTCCTTAGCTTTATCAATTATCTACCATCTGTATACATTTAACATACCTAAGAGTTCTTGAAACTCATAACACAAATGATGACCATGTAAAGCAAAATACTTTTAGACATCACTGTTAAGTTGAAAATTTTTTACCTAGAACTTTTGATAAATGAGATTTTCATTTTGAAAATAACCAGAACTTTCAGCATTTCCATGGAATGTACCAGCTGATATGACTAGTAAGTCAAGTTTTTACTGGTAGACTCAACAAAAGTGCATTTCCTTCCTCTGATGCTACTTCATGGCAAAATCCCTCCTCTGCTCAGGAGGCCAAGAACGACATTCAAAACACAGATTAGTAACGTTACACACATTAGCTCTGCATCTGCTGCAAGTAGAATGGGGGTCAGTCTTAAATGAAGCCAAAAAACGTGAACAAGGGAAGCCAAAAATGCCAGGACATTTTCTCTGTGGCTTAGGCATGGGAGGCTGAGATGAGTTATGGGTTTGCATGTTCAAATGCAACAAAATAGAAGCACTAATGCACAATCACACAGAATAGCACTATTTCATAACACAAAGGGCAAACCAAAGAAGAAAAACGGGCAGGAAAACACAGGCTTCTGGAAGGATGGGCAGTAACACGTCCTTCTAGAAAGGCAGTAAGGAAGAAACTGATACGTCACAGCATTCTTAGGTGAAGGCAGGTCGGTTGTTACCTCCTGTCTCACCCGAGTAACCAAACCCCATTGCCACCAATACCTTGTTCTACAATTTTATGTTTTTTACCAGTTTCCAGCTGGCACTAGAACATTTATCCCAACGATAAGACCTATGTTTGTTCCTCGTATGAAGAAAGTGTATTTCCCATTTGGTTGCTACAGAAATGTGAGAATAATTTTAAGTTCTTTAAGTTCAACTTAAAAAAACTGAGGTTTATGGAAGAATTTAATGATTTCCGTTACTATTAGTAATTTTATGGCTTTACAGTACATGCTGGCTGTAAGAAGCTGCATATATTATTTATACAAAAGCTTAACTTTTGCAGTCAGAAAGACTTCAATATTAACATAATGGGTAGAGTTAGTTACAGGAAACTCAAATATAGTGGGGTGGCAAAGTCTTGAACATATGCTAATAAATTATGTAAGAGTCATGGGTTTGAGTATGAATGAGGGATCAGTAAAAACATGGGATGTCAAGAGGCTGGAAAAAAGATGGTTTGGATATGCAATGGTCAGAAAAGCAGTCAACATGGAGGTAGCAGGATGAAAACCTGCAAGAAGACCCAGGAAATTATGGAACAAGGGGACAGATTAAGACAGATGAGTGAAGAAACTAATTTTTTATGTCTAACCCCTATGGAGAAAAAAACAGACATCAAAATATTTATGGTGAGGATGAACAATAATACTGTACTATTATATAAAGTAACAAGCGCATCTTCTAAATAAATTATACTGCCCACTCTACATACTGTTACTTTATAGATCTCTAGTTATTTTAAGTAAGAAGTTAACAAGACAAATGCATGCAGCAGGGCAAGTGGAGTGCTCAAAAAAGTCTTAACCCACTAACTAGTCTTACATTTAGGTCTTCTTGAGTACATATTTCCTCAACTGTAGTATTATTTCTTATGGGTACATCGCTTAAATTTTGAATTCAAGACTTTATCCACAACAAATGAAGTTGGGTAAGATATGCTCTTGCAAATGATGGGCAGTCAGGCAGCATCAGCGCTCATATTCTCTCAGTCTGGCACTCGGTTGTTAGTGTACATGCTGCCTGCTCGCTAATGTTCTGAGCATGTTGAATGCACACTAGGCTAGGATGCAGGCCAACATAAGTGTTTAAGCATTTCTAAGGAAGGCTACACTGGAATGCAAACCAAAGTAAGTTTCTCTGCATGTTTTAGGTATTGCTGGGATACGCTGCAATGTTTGTTACGTAATTGAAAGCTGAAATCTGAACACTCCAATCCTAGCAAATTTCAAACTAAGGCCCCTTCCACTCTATGTTTACATCTAAAGGGGTGTGAATGGCTAACAGATCTCCATATTAACTAAGGCAGCCAATCAGGTTTTAGCAGTATAAGTGACGAGAAATGAAATGTTTTGCTCATATGAATTTGCCAAGAGGGAAAATTTAAGTAACTTTGTTTTTTGCTACACAGTTTAGAGTATATAACTATAATACTACATTGAGTGTAAACTATTGAATATAAGGAAAATATATAAAATATATAATAGGTATAAAAGGGACAGAACTGTTATTCTACTGATGCTGAACAGCTATCTAGAGAAAGGCACATTTTACCCTGGCTTTATCTGCTGGACCAGTTCCAAATCGTGGATAAGGATTTCTTGGTCTACCAGGCTCTTGACCAACTGGAGAAATACTCTTCCTACAAAAATTACAAGTAACGTAGACGTGCTGTGGAGGTCGCTCTGCATATCGACTCTTGTTCATGATGACATCTAGTTCTGCACGTTCCTTCCACAAACGCAAATTGTCTAATAAACTGCGATAACTGCAAAAAATTTGAAAGAAAATATACCTTTTTAGTTCTAAAAAGAAATTTGTTAAATTCTGCACTATTTTCTAATAAAACAGAGAGAATGTCAGATATCCTGTGAGTTCACATTGCCCTAAACCTCAGGGTAATGTTAAAAGGACCTTTAATAAGGGTTATCATAAATATACAAAATTTTTATAATTTAGAAAATTACATGCTTGGATAAAAGACAACTATTGTTATATAATAAACAGCCACACAAGACTTCACATAACGGCTTCCACAAAACTCTAGCAGAGTTTATAAACTCATCCTAATAAAAAACCAGAAAAAAGAAAATTACATTAAAACAGCTAAAGTACTGAAATTTAAAACATGCTATGAAAGTCTGGTCAAGCAGCAATAGGTTATAATGAGGTCTGAAAGCCAAAGGTAATAAGTTTTTCAAAATTTCCTGACAAACAAAATTAACTAGTCTATCTTATAAAGCATCTGAAGTCTCTAACAAATATTTTAAATTTCCATTCCTGCTTTTCCTTAGTGTGTGCCTCCAATTAACAGAACAGCATTTTAAGACTCCCCAAGGGATGATGGTAGGTTTAAAAAAAAACATGGATACACTGTATACTGTTTTTGTATAAACTGTAAAGCTAATCAACTTACCAAATTTTGAAGTCCTGGAATGTATAGTTTTGAGTTAACTCCAAGAAAAACTACAAAACAAGAAAATGGGAAATAATTACTTTGAGATAAACTGTTTTCACAATAAGACATACTCTCGTACAACTCAATCATCATAAACTAGTGGATGCTCTCTCTCTCTCTCTCTTTCTCTCTCTCTCTCTCTCTCTCTCTCTCAGCACAGTAGAATTAGAGGCATGACTAAGTACCATATCCCAGGAAACAGGAGCTGGCTGAGCCTGCACAGGAAAACTGTTGTTTTTGGAACTCTTTTGTTTCAAGCTCTTGGATGAATCCCACAAGGCAGACTTTAATATCAAGTTCACTGTAATTATTTTCTTACGTTTGATATCTTTCTACAGAAATGATTGTTAAGTACTGAGTGCATGGACAAATTCCTTGTGAAATGCCATTTTCCAACAAATATGTGTCCAATTCATACCTGCAAAATACAGTATGTAATTTTTAAAACTTACAGTACGTAATTTTTAAAACTGACTTCCAAGTATATTACTCAGTACAGCCAACAATAAAAGCTGTGAGTTACAAGAGAAAAATCTATGAAATAGTAGACAAAATTCACAATATTTAACACAAAAACAGAAAACTACCTCTGAACCCAATGGGCAAGCCGGGCGTCCTTTGAAACCAAGTGTTGGAGTGCATGTATTGTCACTAATGCAACTGTCTGAATATCACCACTTAGGTCAACATATCGTTGAAGAAGATCAATTCCTTCTGAACACAGGCCTATGCAAGAAAAATTTGAGATAATGGTTCATAATTATAAACAAAATACATAACTTTTATCAAAATGTTATACAGTCATACCCCAAACTTACACGAGGTTAGGCTCCAGAACTTTTCACATAAGTTTGGCATGGTCTCTAAAAATGCTAATTAATGCTTATTTCTAAAGTTTAAACACTAAATATGACCCTAATCATGCTCCCAAATTATTAAGTTAACTTTTAAATGAAATTAGTTACTGTAATTTCATTTAAAAGTTAGCTTAATACATTACCCTTAAAAAAAATAAATAAATGGTTGACATAAAAACAGAGAGTTGGAAGAGAATTTCTGTCTCTCTCCCCTTCTGACCAATCTATTTTTGGAAGTCTTCTCAACCTCTTTTTAATAACTTCTTTATTCTATGTCCCTTTCTCTTTGTTCTGAAATGCTTTTTCATGAACAAACAGTGTTTTCTATTTTGACTAACACAACTCTTAGTTATTATGCCTCTATGTTTTAGAAAATATTTGCCAGACTAGCCCATTTACACTTCATAGACGGTACAGGTAAAATTAGATCAATTTAAACTATCTACTGTACAGGTAAAGACGTACACAGAAATAATAAGGTGTAAAAATGTGTCAGCGCTAACTATGAGAGAGAGAGAGAGAGAGAGAGAGAGAGAGAGAGAGAGAGAGAGAGAGAGAGAGAGAGAGAGAGAGAGAGAGAGAGAGAGAGAGAGACAGAAATAAGGGTTGTTCTTACTTAAGAGAGTGAAATTATTTTATCAATTATTACGGAGACTAAGAGAATAACACACAAGAGAGAGAGAGAGATATTGTCCTTACTTGAATATCAAGTTAAATTATTTGTGAATTATTACGGAGACAGAGAATAACATGAGAGAGAGAGAGAGAGAAGTTATTCTTACGTTAGATATCAAAAGATGGAAAATCAGTATTAAACTAACTATTCAATGAAATTAAAGTTACTGTAATTTCATTTAAAAATTAGCAAAACATATTACCCTTAAAAAAAGAAATAAATGGTTGACGTTAGAATATAGGATAATGTGAAGATTAGTCCACTATTTCTCTCTCCCCCATTCCACCAATCTATTTTTAGAAGCCTTCTACACCTCGTTTTTAAAAACTTTACTCTGTCTCTTTCTCTTTGTTCTGAAATGCTCTATGTTTTAGAACAGCGCATTTACAGTTTGTAGATGGTACAGGTAAAATTAGATCAATTTAAAATTATCTACTGTACAGCTACAGACATACAGAGAAACAGTAATATGTGGGTTGTGCTAACTACGAGAGAGAGAGAGAGAGAGAGAGAGAGAGAGAGAGAGAGAGAGAGAGAGAGAGAGAGAGAGAGAGAGAGAGAGAGAGAGAGAGAGATAAGAGTTGTTCTTACTTAAGAGAGTGAAATATTTTATGAAAAATTACGGACAGAGAGAGAGAGAGAGAGAGAGAGAGAGAGAGAGAGAGAGAGAGAGAGAGAGAGAGAGAGAGAGAGAGAGAGAGAGAGAGAGAGAGGATTAAGTAAGAAACCTTTGACCCACTAATCAGCAACACTCCCTCTTCTTGTCATGTTCAAGTGAACCTTCGAGGTTCTTCTCAAAAGATGTGGGAAAGATATTTGTTTGTTTAAAATATGTATCACATACGAATTTTGTAATTACAGTTTTATCATTATTATTATTATTATTATTTGAAAATTAGTACTTACTATTAGGTATAAAAATTTATTTATCATACAAAACAAATAAACATATATATTACATCTTGGTAACCAATTGGTTCTTAGCCAGGTAAAATAAGTCTAATCCTTCGGGCCAGCCCTACGTGAGCTGTTAATCAGCTCAGTGGTCTGGTTAAACTAAGGTATACTTTAACTTGGATGACTTTAGAAGAACTATGTGCTGGCCTGGCAGAGGCGCTTCCGCTGCAAGTGCAATTGTGTCGACTTTGCAGTTTGCTCAGTTGGATACAGAGAGCTATTTGATCAGAGAGACAGCATGATCTTTCAAACACTGAACCGATCCCCCAGAAGTGCCCAGGTTCCAGTGGGGTATGTGCATATGTGTGTGTGTGTGTGTGCGATTTCTCATGGGATATTTATGAGAGGAACAGTGACTCTCACAGGGAGACTGCCTCGATCTTGGGTGGCTGATGTGTGCTTTCAGCCTGGTGTAGTATTTAAAGAAACCGCCACTATGAAGATACATTATCTGGGCCATAGAAAAAGTAAGTGAAATCGCTAAGTGGCATTTATATCTTTTCCAGACTTTAGAGGGAAAACCCCGGTTGGGAAGCAGTGAAACTGAACGATTGCTACGTAATGAATTTTCCCATTTAATGCTCCGTTAGACATTTTTCTGCATGTAATGAACACTATTTCAGGTTTTAATATAATGATATGTTTCTTTCAACAGCAATTCGAGTTTCGCCCTGAGAGGACAAATATTTGGAAGTGGTGTTTTTACTCTTACATACTATATGACATATATTGTGGTCTAGAATGAGTATGACCTTAATACTTGGTTTGATGACCAGGGTGTTATTCACTAGTATTGCTTGACATAGAATTAGTCATATGCTTGTTTGTGAAACCGTATTTCCTTTAGTTATCTATTGATAGGGGGTTTGAATTACTCCATTTCATGACCGTAGCTTCTGCTGAATCACTTTCGTTAAATTTGCAAAGAAAGTCTAGTTTTATACATCAGTGTTTAATTTCAGTAGGCCTTTGCTGTAAAGATAGATACAGTGACACAAGTTGACAAAAGGGAAGGAATTTGCTGATGCAAGGGGCCACTGCTACCAGAGACGTCGTAGGAAAAGTACGATGTTTGATTCTGTTCTTAAAACGGATACATCAATAAAAGATGGCCCTTTTTAACCTAGAACGAGCCATTAACATATACTGTACATATACCTTAAAAATTCTCTCATCTCAGTGAGAGAGAGAGAGAGAGAGAGAGAGAGAGAGAGAGAGAGAGAGAGAGAGAGAGAGAGAGAGAGAGAGAGAGAGAGAGAGAGAGAGAGAGATTATTACTTTTATTAATTAGTTATTCAATTTACACATTAAAGCTTGAAAACCTATAAATTACATAAAAAATTAAACAAACACTTTTAGAGGGTTTCTCAGTACAGTATTCGCAAAGTTTCTTGTGTGTGTGAAAAACTCTCATGAAAAGTTTGTGTCTGTGAATTTGTGCAATTCGAATCACGCAAGTTTGGGGTATATTACTGTAATTGGTTTGAATTGTATGTAAAATGGCGCAGTAAGAGAATGGATATAACAGATCACTAATTAATCTCCAAAAACTGGCAGCTATTAACATAACAACAGAGTAATTTCCATGGCCCATTCCCATGGATTTTAGTCTCTTTTACACAATATATATATACTGTGTATATATATATATATATATATATATATATATATATATATATATACATGTACATATATACATATACATATATATATATATATATACATATATATACATATATAAATACATACACATACATATATATACTGCATATACATATATATACAGTACATATACATATATATACATATGTATATATATACATATATATATATACATACATATATATATATATATATATATATATATATATATATATATATATATATATATATATATATATATATATATATATATTCATGATGTGGCCTTGTAATGTAATATTTACTCTTCTGTTTATCATGTGTTATGTATAATGATAATTACTGAAATATTGTATGTAGTGTAGATTCAGATCTCCAAAGACTTAGTGATTTAGAATTAATAGTATCTTTCTTGATAATAGCATAGTAGCAGAAGAGAGAGATAGATTCGAGTTTCAGACCAGATGTGTCATCTGTCGCCATTTTAGACAAAGTGAAGGATTGTTTCACTTCAGCTGTCATCGCAAAAGATAACGAGTTGACAGGTTGGTAATAACAACTGCCATCTGTTTGATCATGTTTAATGTTACATACATGGCTCTGGTCATGTACGCAATTTTGAGAGTAAGACCTCATGATCAATTATGTCATGTTTTGTCCCGATTGCATTCAAAACGTTTTGCCAGAAGTGACGTCACCTCCCTTTTTCTAGAAGAATTTTTGTATTTCGTACCCAAAATGCCTCAATGATGTCAGCTGAGCATTTCATGTGCTACTGGAATTCTCAGATTTATTCATTCTTATTTCAGAGACTTCAGTTTGCTTCTCTCTCTGTCTTTATTAAAAAGAGAGTAACTATTAACGTAAAATATTTGTGGTCACTGGTTTTAAATATAGCTTTTGAGATCTGAAGTTAGTGCAATTGTTTAAATTGTAACGGCGCCAGACAAAAATGTGTGTTTTGTGAATTTTACGCAGCTGCAAAGGGATTTTACAAAGGCTTTCACAAGCTTGTGTAAGGTAAAGTAAATTTTACTATTATTACCATGGTATAATAAGGTATTTTGAGAGAAGTTTTGCCTTGGTGAAATAATTACTGATAAATCTTTTGTGTATTTTTGTGTGTTCTTGTGTTTGCAATCTCTTTATTTTTATTTTGGTGATTTAACATTTATTTGCTTAGCATTTTAAATATTTTTTAATAATTTAACATTGCATACTTGATCTAATTTTCATTTACTAAGATTTTCTTTTCAAATCTTGCATAATTCTTGATAGTTTAAATTTTGCTTGATTAATTTAATTTCTTGATAAAGTTTTTGTGATTTAATTTTGTTTAATAATTTAATTCAAGAATTAATTAAATTTTGTGTTGTTTTCAAGTAATAGTAAATTGTTCAGATTGTGAATTCTGATTATAAATTTTGAATTTAAAAATAAATTTTTGTATTCAATGGTTTTAAAATCAGTGTTTCATTTATTGACCACCAGTGAATAGGATTAATTGTGTGCATAAGGCAAAGTAATACGTCTAGTTTGTGTACTAAATTTAGTAATTTTTTCGTTAATAGATGGCGTTGGGAGCGTTTTTTGAGGGAAAAAATCAACAGATTCTGTTTGCTATTTTCACTTGATTTCATTATAAAACGAACTTGATGTATTTATCTTCTATCGATGTGAAAACATACATGTTCTTTCATACCCAGTAGTTTTGATTAAAATACTTTTCTTTCCAATTTTACTTACGGTTGAGTTTGATGACAAATCGAAGTTTACTGGAGTTCCATCCATACTGCTGATGCACGATAATTTATAGTCAATAGCAGGTTGAACCCTGTTTTCTCAGCTTCAGCTACAATCTGCAGCCTGAATTTAGCAGTACTGTATATTTCCTTGCCAATCTTTTCTCCATAATGAATAAGGGTATAATGTAAAAATATATCAGTCCTATTCTACTTAACGTCATTTGTGACATATCTACGGTAATTTTTTACTATCTTATGATAGCTGAAATGCAAGCAAAACAGCTGTTGTTATCCGATTCGGTTGTTCATTGCAAAATAGCTGTTTCTCGCTCGGGTGTTTATGACTGTTCGCGTTTACGCAACGAGTATAACATTACTAACGATACTTATCGTTCTCTTTTACTTTTTTAAGTAATTTTGCTTGAAGATGGGATAGATAGAGATGGAGGAAAAGAGGTTAGTCTATTGTAATTTGGTCTCTCAAAAAAGGAACTCGCATGATACACGAGATGCAAAATCATTTTTAAGGGTGAAATTTGGGGTCGCACGAAACTTCAGATTACGCATTACATGAGTATATACAGTAAATACTGGTTGCCTCTCTGGAATCACCAACAGAGGTGGCACCTTCAATTATGAGGAATACCACCAGACACCCCCACCAAAAAAAATATAAATAAATAAAAAAAAAACTGGGAGCTGCCATGACTGATCACCAATTACACAATCTTTTCTACTAGTCCTGACTGCACCAGCAGTAAGGACCAGCCCACAATTGAAAAAATGATGGCTACTATGACCAACACAGTAATAGTCACTGCATCCAATTTCCTTTGCATAAGAACAACATGTAGCGGTTCCTCCTACTCTATGGGCAGTAAGGAGATGAACAGCTCCAAGGTCAAGGCTCTGACAGTTGAAGTGACTGTGACTGCCCTCAGAATCGCTGTGGCTTAGTAAACAAACAAGCAGTGCAGTCTATGGAGCCACAGATGGTACAACAGGGGCAATAGCAACAACAAAAGCAGAAAGCAAGAATGCATGACAAAACAAGCACAAGAATCATGGGCATAGCAGGTGAGGCAGGACTGCACCACTCATAAAGAGGTGGGATAATAGGTGAATAAGGTAACACTAATAGAATTACTGACAAGCATGCAACACAAAGCAAAATTCAATATCAACAACAAGAAAGGGCTGTAACACTTGCAGTCAGGTGGCTAAGATACAAGCAGTAAGTAATTACTTGAAATTTACTTACTTTTTAAGGGAAATGAAGAAAAAGGATTAGATCAATTATAAAAAGACTGAAACAATGAATCAAAAAGAGCTCTACAGAACTAATGAATTTCAAACTCCCAAACTGATGTTGGCGAGAACTCACAACCATGTGTACGGCACTGAGAAATGCAAAACAGTAAGGCGAACTGTTACTACCTACCACTGGGTAACTGGCACACATACACAAGCAGACTTTCTTAGCTATTCTGCTTCTTTGTCTACCACACTTCATAAGCTACTTGTCTGGGAACACTTGGGCTCTAAATGTGGGCTCTATATGATTGATAAGTTTGATATGAACAAGATACATCAACTGATATACAGTATGGGTTAACAATATTTCTAGTTGAAAATTAATGGAAAACTTAGTATACTTCTGAAATTCACATTAAAACAAACTTTAAAAATTTCAGTACCGACAGTTAAGACTAACAAAAGCAGGATTAACAATTGGGAAACATAAAAGAGCTAGCCGCCCTGATCATTTCAAACAGATTGCTTAAGCACCAAAAACCTTAAACTACAGCTATCCATTGGGTTTGTCCATTTTAATTCATTAAGCAGATACTGCATTTCTTAGAATATAAAATCTTGGTTTATTCCTACCCATTAAATACAATGAAGGCCAGGCACTGAAAAGCTTTTTGACACAAGAGAGAAATCAATACCTGTTAAAAGAATGCCATCCAGATTTCCTTCTTCAGTCAGGCGAGCACTGAGATGTTCCAAATACTCCTTCAGCCTTGAGTCACTGAGGTAAGAGCAAGCAAATGCCACACGATCCTGAATGGCTGTTTCTGTTTCACTCTGAACCAAAAGATTACATTTTCTTTATAACCTTTCCCCTTCAGCATGTACAAGTAATTACAAACTCCACTTAAAATCTGACAATTCTGGTCAATTACAGGGATTACTATTGCCCATATATGATTTAACCAGGCCACTAAGTTAACCCTGTAGAAGAAATCCTAATGTAAAAATGTGAGTAATTATATCATCTTTAAAATATTCAAATCTGCTCCTAATGAGAGAGAGAGAGAGAGAGAGAGAGAGAGAGAGAGAGAGAGAGAGAGAGAGAGAGAGAGAGAGAGAGAGAGAGAGAGAGAGAGAGAGAGAGAGAGAGAGAGAATTTTAAATAGTTAATTCCTGGATAACCCAAAATATTACAACCTATCAATATAAAAACATTTTTCATCAAATCTGCCATATTTATTCTGGACAGCATCTCACTCCATGCCTTTCCATTTTTCTTGTGCTTAATCATTATGGGAAAACTACTTCAGGTCTTCTGCCCTTCTAGCTGGAAACACCAGTGACAGTAAATTATGATGCATAGATGTACTATCATAGACCGTGCACAGTTCATCCATTACATTCATACATGACACACCATACACACCACTCCTCCATTATATTCATACAATGTAAGAACACGGTATAAATGAAGAACAATATATTTTATATAAATATATAAGGCACTACTGTACTGGCAAACAACACTGCAAAATAAAAATCTCTGCACAAAAACCATAATCTTGAAAACACCACCACAGGGAACTCATTCACAAGGGAATATAACAGAAAGGAAAGATGTTAAGCATTAAAGAAAGAACATTTTAAAGCACTGAAGAAGTCAGTGCTACAAGATACTGATTGACTTATGCAGTGAAACAGGTGGCAGGGAACTTTATCCTATCATTGTACAAATGCAAAGCTATCTTTAACCACAATCAGTTAGAGGTAACTTAAAATGTCCTAATAAGAGTCAGAAACTGTCAAGTATGCAGTTATATAAAATTGAGCCTTAATATTTGCACTACAGCATTTTTAACTCGAGTGGTCTGGTTAGTGTCCTGTATTTAATAATACTGATATGGATAGAAAAAACTCAATGAAAATAAAACTTTTAAGATATACTTTGCTAACAATATGTTAGCAAAGTACACAATTCAATAAAAAGATGACTATTCTGCACACCTGACAATCTACGATTTACAAAATTTATGGCAGGGGTGACCATTCTGTTTCTCTTATGACAGTTAACAATAAGTAAAATAACCATTCATGACTTACCAAAACAAGGCCATATGAACCTGCATCATCTGTTAAGAAAGCAAGCATGGCGCGAAGATAAGGGTCACCGACCTGTGAACGCAGGTCAGTGCACGTCTCCCTCCACAGTCCCGTCGGGGCTCCTGTGTAACCTATAAAACAAAAATGTCTGACTGTGTTAACAAAAGCAGACAGATTTACAAAGGTTAAGTGAATGGAAAGCAATTAATATACAATACAGTAATAACCATTCTGAGAAAATCAGATCACCAAATAGTGTTTTAAAAAGTATACACAGAGAGTACTGTCATTTTTTTCACCACAGCCTATAAACCACATAGATGTCTAGTATTGCTGTCTATGATGTTTCGAGGAGCATCAGTATTTTGTCTGTCACAACAACGAAAAAAGAAGGAGTCTCAAAACATTTTAAGTTGCTGCTTGTTTGTTGACTTGTCTATCATAATCTGCCAATACGAGAATGAATCTTTGTGACTATACATATATTTGTTCTTTATGACACATTTTTTCGTTTACTGATTCAACTTGTTATAATTTATACACTTCATCCAGAGGTCATGTAACATTTCTGACTGCAGTCTAGCAAAGATAGCCTTCCTCTGGGACTAGCTATGCCTATGAAAATCATAATCTTCAGCCCCTATGACACAATGTAAATTTCAAAGACTGGTTTCAGGAAAAGAAAGGCATCCCTGACACTGAATGACAGTAAAGTGCTCCCCATTTGTATGTGGGAATAGGTTCCAGAACCTACTACAGAAATGCAAAAATCCCCCCTAAAAATGCTTAGAACTGGCTTATAAATACCAAATACCATGTACCCCTTAAACTAAAATGCTTATAACTATCTATTTTCACATTTAACTGCTTAATTCGATATTTCAAACAAAAATATACCTTAAATTATCATACTAAAACAATTTAATATCATTTCTAACAAAAATACATCCTAAACCATCATCCCAAAACACCCAAAGTAACCTTACATTACAGTACTCTCCTACTACTGTTACTCTTCAGTAGACTATATACACCCCTAAAAATGCTTATAGCTGCCTATTTTAACAGTTCATCGCCAAACTTGACAGTTCAAACAAAAATATACCTCAGATTATCATCCCAGAACACCCTAATATCATTTCAAAGTCAAGTTGCTAAATTAAGTTCAAGCCTACAACTGTTACTCTTAAGTATCCCCTATCATTCAGACACGCATTTTCTTTGGCCTACGTAAGTTCTGCTCATACTGTATGTAATGCACTAGGCGTATATTTTACGTATATTTTCCTGTGGTGGAAGATGATTTTGAAACATTTACTGTGCAGGTTATGTATTTTAGGATAGTACTGCTGTTCAGAGCAGATCTAAACTACGCGGGTAGTTTAGATCGATGGGACACGTACATACCTCCAAACAGAATGCCAGGTTTGTTAATTACGTCATCTTAGTGTTTCGTGATATGTACATATATGTACATTTATGATGAAAAACTTATTTACTACAGTAAGTTTTTATTATTCTCTGAAATGATATTAACATAATTTCAGTCATCTTAAACATTTCACCCTTAAAAATATATACGTACGAGAGAGAGAGACAGAGAGAGAGAGAGAGAGAGAGAGAGAGAGAGAGAGAGAGAGAGAGAGAGAGAGAGAGAGAGAGAGAGAGAGAGATTTTTCAGCATCATTCTTAGCTATTTTATTTAACCACCAAATGGGCAACATCATAATAATAATAATAATAATATTGTAGTTTTCTCTATATTTCTGATTACTGCTTTTTCTGTGGCACTCCATCTGGCAAGTAACATGTCGCTGTGATTCATCTTCCGAAGGGAGAAGTCAGTGTACAAGAATTTCGTCAATAATCATGTATTGACGAAGTAAGTCAAATAAGGAGGACATGATCCATAGAGTTGTGTATCTTATACAGTATATTATATCTTATAACTCTTAAAATATAGGCAAATTTAGGTATTATAGTACATTCACATCAGCCGTGCATTTGGTGCCTAGCGCCGTCCCTTACGACGCTCCTGATTGGCTAGTGATCAGCCAATCACAGCGCTGGAAAATGGCCAGTGTGCGGTCTCTCTCAAAGCTCCGGAGAGTTAACATCTCCGCTCCGAGACCTGAGCAACAAGTCTTTCAAAAGTTATAAATTTCATTAAACCTCAGTTTTACCCAAAGAATAGTAGTGTTTTCCAATTTCATCACTAAACATGTAAAGCCAATGGTTGAAGCATTATAATGATATATGAATTATTTACTTCAATAAACTTAATGGTAAGATATTTGGTAGTGAAATAAACAAGAAATTTTTAAAGATAAAATGTATTCTTTCATTCCTTACATGGCATCGCAGTGCATTCATCATTTATTGTCTTGTGTCTCATAAAATTTCGTAGCTTAAATGTCATCGATGGCAATGCTACCTAAAAAGTATAGGTAGGGCTATCAATCAATATGAAAATAAGAAGCAAGCAATTAAGAATATTAAAATGTGCGGGGATGCACGCAGACTATAGCCTATCCCGGGCAACCAGCCAGCTCTTTGCACATTCCTTAGGCCTACTTCTAGAGGAATCTCTTGCTTTCGCTTGTGGTTATTTGCTCGGATTCTCATTGGCTGCGGGGTTGCTTGTCTCATCGGGTATTACAAGGCCGGGGGTGTCATTTGATTTGGTATTACTCTCTTGCTCTGGTATTATTCTTCTCAAATGCGTGGGGAGGAAGAACACTTCCTGCGTCATGTTCAAAGTTGGCTTCTCCTGATGGATGAGTAGCGCTTCAAGCAAGCGCAGACGTCGTTGGTCCAAGGCCCTCCCGATTGCTGTATCTTGGTGTTCTGGATAATTTTGTTGTGGGAGATGGCTTCGTGGTGTGAATTTCTTGCATGATTCTTTATTGCTCCTTCTTGCGCATGACATGAGATAATCTTCGACAGCTTCGTGGTGGTCGTTCCAATGTAAGTGCTGGGACATCCAGGGGCAGGGCAAGAAAACTGGTAGACCACATTCGTTTGCTTCAGGGGGTCTCTTGTGTGCAGGGTCATGTTATTTTTCATAATTAGGTCTCTGGTGCGACAATTCTGATAATTGTCAGTGGTAGAGCGAGAGAGAGAGACCACAGCCTCACTCCCAGAACAAGATCAAGCTGTTCTACAAAGCGAGAATGCACTCGCTATACCAAGAAGACGAGGACATAGTGAAGAGGATCATTATGGAAAATGTAACCCCTACCAAAGCTGACACCGAGCTCGAACTTATAATTTATTATCAGAATCATCGCACCAGAGACCTAATTATGAACAATAACCTGACCCCGCCGACAAGGGCAAGAGAGTAATACCAGAAAGAACGACACCCCCAGCCTCATAATGCCCGATGAGATGAGCAGCCCTGCAGCCAATGAGAATCCGAGCAACAGAGACGTCACGCAACGTTATGCACCACCCCGTGACATCACACTCCAGCCTCGTTGGTCCACCAGGCTGCAGCGATGCAACCTGTAAGTCTGACAAGAGGCTTACAGGAACTTTCTCCAGCCAATAGGAGACCAGCATTGCACCACCAGCCAATGAGAATTCAGCATGTGACCTGCCCCCTGCTGACCCATTGGCTATAAAATGCGTAGACCCCACCAGCATCATCATTCTACTCCAAACCACTGCCATGATCATATTTGGTTGAAGACAAATGAAACGTTGGCCATATCGTTAACTTGTAATGATAACTAGGGATTCTGAACATTAATTAAGCATAGTGAAAGAGAGAGTGAGAAACCCTCCATTGGTAGACATTGATAGAGAGAGAGGGAGAAAGAGATTGAAGAAAACGAACAGAGAGAGAGAGAGAGAGAGAGAGAGAGAGAGAGAGAGAGAGAGAGAGAGAGAGAGAGAGAGAGAGAGATTGAAGAAAACAAACATAGAGAGAGAGAGAGAGAGAGAGAGAGAGAGAGAGAGAGAGAGAGAGAGAGAGAGAGAGAGAGAGAGAGAGAGAGAGAGAGAGAGAGAGAAGGAAAAACGAAACAAAAATGT
>JANJGK010000009.1:3239415-3287662 GCA_039081455.1 Macrobrachium rosenbergii
ACATTTTGCCGTTAAATGAAGGTTTGGGCTGTTTTTTTTTTCCCCACCGCCGGGTATTTCGCTTGTTACTGGTAACACACCCATGTGGGATAATTTTCTCTTTTATTTTCATATTTTTGAGTTGTTGGGTGATTCAGCAGAGGTGGGGTGTATGTAGGATCTTCGTCTCCTGGAGAGTTTCGCCCCAGTTGTCCGAGCGAGAGGTCTGCTGCTTTTTTTTTGAGTCTTGCCGTTGCCTGCCCCTTTCGTTTGCTTTGCGGCAAGTCCATAAAGTGCCACAGCTTGATTCAGTTTTACTGCTTCCTGTTTCCTGTGGGTATTAACGATTCGTCGTCTGCGTCTGCCCTTTTGAGACCTGTGCCGCGTGAGGGTACAGCCATCGCTTATGGTGCAAGCTTTGACCACGGCGTTCACCTCTGTTGCAGCTTCCTCCGAACCTCTTCGCTGTTGTGGAGCGTTACAGCGTCCGTAGGGAGACTTACCTCCGGTAAGCGTATATATATTGATAGTGGTATTCTGTGAGACTGTTGACGCTGTCGTACTACGGACACGAGAATTGTTGGTGGCGAAATCAACTGTGATCTGTGATGATCGTAGGGAGACTTACCTCTGGTAAGCGCATACGCATCTTAAAGATTTCTCTTTGACGTTTGATGCGGTCTGATGATTATAGACGCTTTGGGCTGCTGATGGTAATCGGCAGAATCATCTTCAAGTATATTCTACGGTGTTAATTTTATATATTTAGTGGTTCAGATAAAGACTGATGTTATTACTGTAAGTTAGGTTAAGGTATTTTGAGTGTTATAATTAGAATTAAGTTTTTTTTCTATCTTTGCCTTCTACTGTCGTATGTTTGTGTTTTTTTTCGTCATCGTGAGTTTGTTGTTTTTTCTTTCTCCCTCTGTGACTTTCCCTCCTCCTGTCGGTATACATGCTAGCGTAGGCGAATGGGGAATGCTTGTGTTTTGATTTTTGTAGTTGAATGCGGTTTCTAGCCCCAACCATCATTTACGGCTTTCTTTATTTCAATAATAAATATTGTTATTTTAGTAAAGTTCGGGTTTTTCTTATTCCTCTTTGAGTGTACAGTGTTTTGCTGAGGATCCTGACTTCGTGGGTTTAACTGCCCTTTTGAAGTCTTTGGTTCTTTTGAAAATCTGCCTATAAGAGTTTAAGGAAAGAATAAATCCTTTTTCATAAGAAATCAGGGTATTCATACAACCTGGATCTGGTATATTCTGTATATTAATTTTATTTTTACACGAGATGTGTGTAAAAGGGGATACCCTATGGCTGGTCTAAGGCTCTGAAAATTTACAGGGATCATAATAATTTTGATAATTTATAGTGAGCAGGAGGCCACCATAACATTTTGGCGACCTGGCCAGGATCCCTCAGCATAAGGCAGGCATTGTACATTCAAAGAGGTGTGGGGTTAGGTTTTGTTGTTTCTGGATAGCTTCCCCGTATTGGTTGTCTTTCTGTGAAGATGCATTATTTTGATGATTTTGAAACTGAAGCTGCCGTGCAGTTTTTGGCTGATCCTCAGTGGGAGGAGAATTTGTTTGAGTTGAATAAGGAACAGCTTTTTATACTCGCTGATCATTTGGAGTTAGACGTCTCGACTGACATTAGGAAAGGTCAATTGATTCATCAAGTGTTGAAGGCGGTTCATTCCGCAAAGGGTGCAGTTCCTAAAAAGAGTAATTATGATGTTGATAGCGATGAAGTAAGTGAGTTGCGATTGCAAATCTTAAGGGAACAAACACGGTTAAGGGAATTAGATTTGGAAAAGGCTAAGCTTGAATCGCATGAGCGTGAGAAGGAGCGCGAGCATGAGTTGGAAGTTCTTAGGTTACGGTTGGAGTGCGGGGAACCTAGTCGGGTAGAAAATAAGTTTAACTTGATTGGTGCTTTGAAGCTTGTCCCTCATTTCGATGAGTCGAATGTGTCTGAGTTCTTTTGTGCTTTTGAGAAAGTTGCCCGAAAATTGGAATGGCCCAAAGATATGTGGACCACGCTGGTTCAGTGTCGGTTTAAAGGGAAGGCTCAAAGGGTATATACGAACTTAAAGGAGGACCTTAGCTTTGATTATGATTCTGTCAAGGCCATTGTCCTCAAAGCTTATGACCTAGTTCCTGAGGCATATCGCCAGAAGTTTAGGAACCTTAAGAAAACTAGTGAAATTACATTTGTCGAGTTTGCTCGCAGGAAGGAGCAATACTTTGACGACTGGTTAAAGTCAAAGGAAGTGTATGAGATGGATAGGCTGAGAGAGTTGATTCTCGTAGAAGAATTTAAGGATTGTGTGTCTAGAGAGCTGAAGACTCATTTAGAGGAGCTTAAGCTTGACTCTCTTCAAGAGGTGGCAATTGCCTCTGACGAGTATGTACTGACTCATAAACAGGTGAATAAGAGTATTTCTGGTGCAAGAGACGGTAATGGACAGTGGTATTCGTCAGGGAGATCACATCAATATGTAAATAGGAATAATAACTCCCGTAGTAATAAGGAATGTAGTAGTAAGGATGTACATAATAATAATAGTAGCAGCGATAACTGTAGAGCCGGCAGTAGTAATGTAGATAATGGTGGAGGGAATTTTGGAAATAAGGTGTATGATAGGTCTCCCAGAAGAGGTTCCGGTGTGAATTGCTTTTGGTGCAATAAAAAGGGACACATTAAAAGTGAGTGTTTTGCACGAAAACGGTACTTAGAAAGTAAGATTAGGGAACCTATTACTGTGGTATCTGCAGAAACCGAAGTGCCTCCGCAATGACTGAAGTTTAGGGAGTATATCTCGGAGGGCATGATTTATCCCGATTCCGAGAAGGTGAATGGAAGGAAAATATCAGTGCTGCGTGACACCGGGGCCGCACAGTCTTTAATTTTGAGTGGGTCATTACCCGATAATTACGCCCTAAACAGACAGGAATTTGTTTTGTTAGGTGGTTTCCCCAATACGGTCTCATCATATCCACTCGAAACCTTTTACTTGGACTCTCCTGATGTGTCAGGCACGGTTAAGTTGGCAGTGGTCGACAACTTGCCAGTGCCAAAAATAGATGTAATTATTGCAAATGATATCGCGGTTGGAAAACCGGAATTATATCCTATTTTGACTTTTACCAAGTTAGACGAAAGTAATCAGGCTGATATATGTAATGGCATTTTATTAGATACTCCTATTGGTGTGGTTACGCGCTCTCGGGCGCGGGAGCTTAACCTCGACGAGGTAAATTTGGATTTAGACATTTTAGACAGACAGGTGACTGACTCAAAGACTGATAGGGATCAAGGTATTATGAAAATTCTGGGTAACGGGGACATCGACTGGCATGTCGATTCCTTTAAGGCTGCCCAAGAGGCAGAGTTTGGTAATGTAACGGAGGAGGAGGTTGATAATTTGGACAAACCTACATTTGCCAAACAAGGTGGTTTAGTTTACCGTTTCAGCCGGGCGGTGGATGTACCTGCTGATATGGTAGAGGTCAGAAAACAATTAGTTATTCCTGAGAAATATAGGAGTCAGTTGATGCTTTTGTCTCACGAAAATAATCTATCTGGGCATATGGGTGTCTCCAAGACTTTTAAGAAAGTGGCTGAAAGTTTCTACTGGCCCCAAATGCGCCAGGATGTTAAAAGACATGTGTTGTCCTGTAAGGTATGTCAGTTGGTGGGGAAACCCAACCAGAAGGTGCCAAAAGCTCCCTTAATCCCTATACCTTCTGTGGGCGAGCCGTTCACAGAAGTTATTATTTGATGTAGTCGGCCCTTTGCCTCGCACTCGAGGAGGGAATGAATATTTATTAACCGTTATTGATAGGATGTCAAGGTATCCCGAGGCTATTCCATTGAGAAGAGTTAAGAGCGAGAAAATTGTAGAAGCGCTGGTGGGGTTCTTCACAAAGTTCGGTATTCCGAAGGTATTGCAGTCGGATTGTGGAACGAACTTCACTAGCCGCTATTTTAAGAAAAAGATGGAAGAGCTCGGGGTAAAACACATTACGTCCTCTCCTTATCATCCTGAAAGCCAGGGCCAGGTAGAACGTTTCCACCAAACTTTAAAATCAGTATTAAAAAAGTTCTGCCTGGAGTCTGGGAATGACTGGGATAAGGAGGTTCCTTATGCCCTCTTTTCCATCCGTTCGATGCCAGGAGAGACGCTGGGTTTCTCCCCCTTCCAGCTAATTTTTGGACATTGTGTTCGGGGCCCCTTGGATGTCGTAAGGGAGCACTGGGAAGGGGAAGCTCCTGATATTAATGTTTTGGAATATATGACCAATTTTCAGGGAAAAATGCAACGGGCATGGGATTTTGCCCGGGAAAATTTATTGAAAAGCCAGGAAATTATGAAGGCTAATTATGACGTTAGTACCAAGAAAAGGACATTTAATCCTGGTGATAAGGTTTTGGTTTTGTTACCTCTCCCAGGGAACCCATTGAAGGCTGCATTTTCAGGTCCTTGGAAGGTACTTAAAAAGGTAAATGATGTAAATTACATCATCGAAACTCCTAATAGAAGACGTAATACTCAACTCTGTCATGTCAATATGATTAAACCATTTATTTCCAGATTTTTAGAGAGTAAACCGGATCCGGTAACAGTAGTTAGTGCCCCTGATAGTTGTGTTGGTGTAGAAGTAGAAAATCCTGTGTCAGTGGAACCCACTAGTTTGAAAAATAATTCTGATATACTGAATAATTTAAATCTTAAATTTCAGCATTTAGATGCGGGGAAGGCATCCTCTTTAATCAGCCTGATTCACGAGTTCAAAGATTTATTTAAGGATTCTCCCGGTCGGACGAATGTTCTTCAGCATGATGTGGACGTCGGGGACGCCCGACCCATTAAGCAAAGCCCCTACCGGTTGAATCCTCACAAAAGAGAAATCGTGAATCAGGAGGTACAGTATATGCTTGACCATGACCTCATAGAACATAGTTACAGTACTTGGAGCTCACCTGTGGTTTTGGTCAAGAAGGAGGGAGGTCAACATCGCCTTTGTTTTGATTATCGTAAGGTTAATGAAGTATCTAAAACTGACTGTTTTCCCTTGCCTCGGGTGGAGGATTGTATTGATCGTGTAGGATCTGCAAAATTTATTAGTAAGTTTGACCTCCTTAAAGGTTATTGGCAGGTCGGTCTTACACCCAGGGCAAGGGACATTTCTGCTTTTGTGACAGGTGACGGTCTCTTTGAGTGCAAGGTCATGCCATTTGGTATGAAGAATGCGGCCGCCACCTTTCAAAGATTAATGAATTTCATAACCAGAAACCTTGAAGGGTGTGTAGTGTACATAGACGATTTAATTATTTATAGCAATGATTGGGAAACTCATTTACAGAGGATTAGGGCTTTATTTGATGTTTTGTTGGAAGCAGGCCTGGTCGTTAATCTGTCGAAGAGTGACTTCGCTCAGGCAAAAGTTATTTACCTTGGCCATGAGATTGGCCTGGGCAGAGTAGCTCCTAAGCAGGCTAATGTCCAGGCAATATCAGAATTTCCATCTCCGACTAACAGAAGGGGAGTTAGAAGGTTTTTGGGGATGGTGAGTTACTATCGGAGGTTTATAAAGAATTTTGCTGACATTGCTCATCCCTTAACTAATTTATTAAAGAAGGATGTCAGATTTTTGTGGAATGAGGAATGTCAGGGAGCTTTCGAAAAGCTGAAAGCCGTTCTGGTGACCTACCCTTTACTCAGGTCACCTGATTTTTCTCTCCCCTTTTCCTTAGCTACAGACGCCAGCGACACAGGAATTGGTGCTGTGCTGCTTCAGGCAGGAGAGAATGGAACTTCGCACCCAGTTGCCTATTTTTCTCGCAAGCTGTTGCCAGCGGAGAGGAGGTATTCGACCATCGAAAAGGAAGCCCTCGCCTTAGTAAACTCTATTAAACATTTTGAGATTTATTTGTCCTCGTCCTTTAAACCTATCTCTGTGTATACGGACCACAATCCGTTGGTATTTATTAAAAAGTGCAAAAACACAAACCAACGTATCCTTCGTTGGAGCCTCATGCTCCAAGAATATGATCTAGACATTAAGCATATCTCTGGTAAAAATAATGTAGTGCCCGACGTATTGTCGAGGTTTTAAATTTGGAACTTTCTTTCTCCAGGAGAATTTTGACTCTGCATCGGCTAATACTTTTTCCAATGATGAATTGTTTAATTAATAATGGAATTTTTTTCTGTTTTTCTTCCAGGCATATTTGTATTATTTTTGCTACGTTTGTTTTTCACTAGTTCTGTAGAGTAATGAGTAAAGTAAATTTTGAATTTTTAGTTGCTTTAAAAAAAAATTATTGCATAATTTTTTTTCCTTGCGGTGGGGAATTATCATGAAAAGTTAACGTAAGTCTTTTTTTTAGCCCAGTAATGTAACTGTTAAACTTTAACTTTTGTTTACATTTTGCCGTTAAATGAAGGTTTGGGCTGTTTTTTTTTTTCCCACCGCCGGGTATTTCGCTTGTTACTGGTAACACACCCATGTGGGATAATTTTCTCTTTTATTTTCATATTTTTGAGTTGTTGGGTGATTCAGCAGAGGTGGGGTGTATGTAGGATCTTCGTCTCCTGGAGAGTTTCGCCCCAGTTGTCCGAGCGAGAGGTCTGCTGCTTTTTTTTTGAGTCTTGCCGTTGCCTGCCCCTTTCGTTTGCTTTGCGGCAAGTCCATAAAGTGCCACAGCTTGATTCAGTTTTACTGCTTCCTGTTTCCTGTGGGTATTAACGATTCGTCGTCTGCGTCTGCCCTTTTGAGACCTGTGCCGCGTGAGGGTACAGCCATCGCTTATGGTGCAAGCTTTGACCACGGCGTTCACCTCTGTTGCAGCTTCCTCCGAACCTCTTCGCTGTTGTGGAGCGTTACAGCGTCCGTAGGGAGACTTACCTCCGGTAAGCGTATATATATTGATAGTGGTATTCTGTGAGACTGTTGACGCTGTCGTACTACGGACACGAGAATTGTTGGTGGCGAAATCAACTGTGATCTGTGATGATCGTAGGGAGACTTACCTCTGGTAAGCGCATACGCATCTTAAAGATTTCTCTTTGACGTTTGATGCGGTCTGATGATTATAGACGCTTTGGGCTGCTGATGGTAATCGGCAGAATCATCTTCAAGTATATTCTACGGTGTTAATTTTATATATTTAGTGGTTCAGATAAAGACTGATGTTATTACTGTAAGTTAGGTTAAGGTATTTTGAGTGTTATAATTAGAATTAAGTTTTTTTTCTATCTTTGCCTTCTACTGTCGTATGTTTGTGTTTTTTTTCGTCATCGTGAGTTTGTTGTTTTTTCTTTCTCCCTCTGTGACTTTCCCTCCTCCTGTCGGTATACATGCTAGCGTAGGCGAATGGGGAATGCTTGTGTTTTGATTTTTGTAGTTGAATGCGGTTTCTAGCCCCAACCATCATTTACGGCTTTCTTTATTTCAATAATAAATATTGTTATTTTAGTAAAGTTCGGGTTTTTCTTATTCCTCTTTGAGTGTACAGTGTTTTGCTGAGGATCCTGACTTCGTGGGTTTAACTGCCCTTTTGAAGTCTTTGGTTCTTTTGAAAATCTGCCTATAAGAGTTTAAGGAAAGAATAAATCCTTTTTCATAAGAAATCAGGGTATTCATACAACCTGGATCTGGTATATTCTGTATATTAATTTTATTTTTACACGAGATGTGTGTAAAAGGGGATACCCTATGGCTGGTCTAAGGCTCTGAAAATTTACAGGGATCATAATAATTTTGATAATTTATAGTGAGCAGGAGGCCACCATAACAATATATATATATATATATATATATATATATATATATATATATATATATATATATATATATGAGTATATATATATATATATATATATATATATATGAGTATATATATATATATATATATATATATATATATGTATATATATATATATATATATATATATATATATATATATATATATATATATATATATATATATATATATATATATATATATATATATGTTCAAGATTTCGCACCATACAGTTTTAACGAATTTTGCGGGAAAAGTGTTCAGATCACTTCCATGGGCCATAAATGACTTCTGGCAACTCTTACACGGCAACTGTAGTAGCTCAGTAGATGACAGAGGGAGATCAGTTTGATCTGAGATGCCGCAGGGGAATGTACAGCAACACCCCATTCCAGGACCTCTCATACATATTTTCCAATAAATATACTCAGAATCTGTTACTGATTTTAATTCTTATCTGTTATGATATTGTGAGAGCTGTAATTATAAATTTACAAAATAAAAAACTATTAGAAGAATATTTATAACTTGGTAAAATCAGCATATTTTTACAACTGTCTTTTGGAAATAGTCACTTTCAACTTCCCCGGAAGGTACAGAAAATTTTTTATAATTTTTTTCTCATACCATGTGCATATACAGTATATGCATATCTTCCTCTTTCCATTAATGTGTTTTTTTTTTAATTGGCCGTCCTTAAATTTAGCCCGGTCTAGAGGTGTGCTTAACATATGTTTAGCCCGGACTGTGAGGTTAAATACATTACACCATGATATGACATAACACAACATATCTGGACTTAAAAGTTAAGAGAAATTAAAAAAGGTTATGAAAATAAACCAAAAAATGATATACATTTTCATAACATTTATTATTTCAATACTTTTAAACTATTAGGAGAGCTGCTCAAAGTTTATGAAAAGTGACCAACTAAACTAGAGACAACTGAAAGTAAGTGTTTAATCATATACAGTAAGTATGTGTAATGTTTTTATTAGATATTTTGAGGCATTTCTGTCCTGTATAGATGCCAGTCATGGTCTTCATAACAGGTGGGTTGGGGAGAGGAGCAAAGTCAGCTGATGAAAGGAACAGGATGATGGCAATAAATAAAAAAAAAAAACACTGAAAAATATGCATTTCATTACAGACATCTAAACCACTTGTGTTTACGACCTGTATCCTGCAAAAACTACCATACATCGCTAACTATAAACATGTGAAAGTTGCAGTTTTTGGTTAAATGTATCCTTTTATTAAAAACTCTGAATAAATTTTATAATATATATATATATACTGTCATACCTCGAAATTACGCGAGGTTAGGTTCCGGAGCCCCTCGTGCAAGGTGAATTTTCGCGTAAGTTTGGCATGGTCTTTAAAAATGCTAATAAATGTTTATTTCCAGAGTTTAAGTACTAAATATGACCCTAATCATGCTCCCAAAGTATTAAGCTAACTTTTAAATGAACTAAAGTTAGTGTAATTTTATTTAAAATTTAGCTTATTACCCTTAAAAAAGGAATACAGTAAATGGTTGACATAAAAATTGAGTACTGCACAGTTTCATAATAGCGCATTTACAATAGGTGCGTACGTATACTAATGTTACCCCTAATTCATTGGATGCCATTTTCTTTGTCACTTAGAGTAAAAGCCGCTTTCTTTGCGTCACTAGGCAAAACGTCACAGTCAACAAAAGTACAATTCCATAAAACATCGAAAACATGTACATAATGTTCGTAGAAGGTAGTACAGTACAGGTAAAATTCAATCAATTTAAAATTATATACTGTACAGGTAATGACGTACAGAGAATAATAAGTTGTAAACGTATGTTTGAGCGCTAACTACGAATGGGAGAGAGAGAGATACTGTAATAAAGTAACTGTACTGCTTTTGTATCGTATTTATGCGCAAATATATAAATACAAATTTTCCATTCTGATTTTACACCTAAAAACACGAAAACTTAAAAATTATACACACTTTCTACAGGGGTATCATCTTTGAAAAATGCAGGGTATCACATCTTGTAAAAGTACACCAACTGAACGTGCTGTAATTACATGCACATACAGATAGCACCAGCACTTTTCTCCGAGGTGAACAGAGTAATTTTCAAAGAATGACACTTATACAACTCTTAGTTACATCTCTGATATTACATTAAAGAATTCATTTTATCAAACGAGCGCGACTGAACAACCTCATCTCAAGGTCATGTAAAGTCCTTGTGACAAAGACTTTGCAAATGGACATAATACTTGTATGATATTTATGTACAGAAATATAAATATAAATTTTCCATATCGATTTTACAGTTAAAAGCATGAAAACTTATAAATGTACTTCAAACATTAAACAAGCATTTTCTGCAGGGGTATCATCTTTGAAAAGTGCAGTAACTTTGCAAATGGGTATCACATCTTGTAAAAGTACACTAAGTGAATGTGCTGAAATTATCTTTGCATCATATTTATGCATGTACAAAAGTAAAAATACAGTTATACATTTTCGATACAGATTGTACACATGAAAGCATGAAATGCATTTTTCATAGAGATTTTACACATGAAAGCATGAAATGCATTTTTCATACAGATTTTGCACATTAAAACATCAAATGCATTTTTCATACAGATTTTACACATAAAAGCATGAAATGCATTTTTCATACAGATTTTACACATAAAAGAATGAAATGCATTTTTCATACAGATTTTACACATAAAAGCATGAAAACTTGTAAATTACTTAAAAAATTAAACACCCACTTCTGCAGGGTTTCTCGAGAATTTCGTGTGTCTGTGAAAAAATCGCGTATGCCCATTAGTTAGGTTCCAGTGAAAAGTTCGTGTGTGTGTGAATTCGCGCAACTCGAATCATGTAAGATCGAAGTATTACTGTATATATATTACAACACACTTCATAAGTGCATTCTGTTCTCATGGGAAAGGAGAGTTAGAGTCAGCCATTAAAACATTAACTGACAAAAAATGACAAAATATAATTTTAAGCTAAATAGTACTCAGCCCATTATTAACTTTATATATATAAAGATCCCCTTTTACATGTTCAAGCCTAACCAAGGATAATCTACCAAAAACTGAACTCGCACAATTAAAATTCCTATAAACATAAACAGTCTGAAAATTGCTAATTAAATGACTTTTTCTTTGATGGTTATTGCTATTGTTCTTCTTAACAATCCCCAATTACATTTTTGTTAAGAATTTTAAAGTGCTTATTTATGTTATACAATATACTATTTTATATTTTTCCATATTTAGACATTCATCTCTCTAAACCACTTGTTAGGAAGTCAAAATTCATGGCTGGCTGGAGGAGACCCCCCACCCCAACTAAGAGGGGACAGAGGGACATTAGGGCACAAGGACAGTTCATGATAGTAAATGGGCCGCTAGATTGACCCTTAGTCAGTCTTAACTATACGACCTACTTCCCTATGACCTTTGTGCTGGCTGTTATTTGCTTCTTTCAGATGCACCGCTGCCCGGTGCCCGCTGAGAGAATCCAGGGGATGACGCACTGACCTGACTTGCTTTCGCTCTGCTCCTCAACACTGAAGCGCAAGGTCGCTTCACTCTTAACAGCACTAGGTCTGGTGCTTCCTATCCTCTCCCCACTGGCCACGTGTTGGAACTTCTACAGAGCGGCCTAATCCATCTTCTGCAAGCAAGCCCCATGCACAGATGCAATAAGGTAATCCTGAAGTCACAAATACCGCCAGTGTTCTTTTCCCAGTCCTGAATTTCTCTCAATTTTCAGTATTTCCAAATTTTCCTTCCCCTAAACAAAGCCCCTTTGTTTCCCACATCCTAGTACATACATTTTCCTCATGACTTGTTCCAAGCATTAATTCAGTTTGTTCTGTGATAATTAGAGCATTCTCATCATAGTGTTACTAGGTGCTAATTAAATCAAGTTAATAATTCCATCCATTGTGAATAATTATTTCATGTGAGAGAAAGCTTTGTGTAAATGAATGCTGACCTGGAATTCTTTTCCAGAATCCTGTTGAGTTCTGCCCCTGCCCTTGTGAAACAATTGCCTTAGAAGACTCAAATTCATTTTTCCACATGCAACTGATTTCTGCAGTCAACAGGCTCCAAGGACTATGTGTTAGGGCCCCTCATGCGTTAATATTGTGCAAATGTACATTAATTTTATCAGCCAGTCTCACTCAAAGTGTTTTATCAGATTCGTGTCCAACTCTTTGCAGGGCTGTAGCCCTTATCAGATTGATTTATTTGATAACTGTAATAATACTTTTATGGTACGGTGCATGTGCCTTGATTGCTGAATGGCCAGTTTGTTCACAGTAATTTCTAATTGCCAATCTGTAAATAAAGTAATTTAATCTAACCGACTGGTTTGAAAGGCAACCTTCCCATTTCCTTTGAATAGATGTAATATCAAGGTAAGTCATACAATTAATTACATCTATTGCTTATGTTCTGAGCTGTAGGCGCTGGCCCCTAACGCAATATTTCATTCAAAATTCACTTTCGCTCTTCCAACCGGACTTAGAACATACCAATATATTAAGGGGAGGGCCGACGCCATAAGGCCCCATAATAAAGTACGTGACTGTTTCTACCTTATGACTGAAGGGACTTGCTTCAAATATTTACCACTTATTCTACAACTAATAATGAAAATTCTCGTGGAGAAATTTAGAAATTCGACCTCAAAGTTCATTTGTTTTGCAGTTGAAAAAATCAAGATGTCACTTTTCAAAAAATGATATACAAAAAAGAAAGTTCCACAGAAAAGTGATTTTCCCAACGACAAAAAGGTATGGTTTCACGAATTTGGTTCAGTCTTCTTGGAGGAATAAGCACTTAGTTTTGAAAAAAGTAAGTTTTGAGAAAACAGCAAAACACAAAAACTTTTGGACTTTTAAGAATCCTGAGAGAATCAGGCATCTTGAGCAAATTATCCATATATCATTATAACCCGTTTTCTCTATGATGCTGCCGCTAGATAGAATGGGATATTTTAGTGAGGGACAATTATTTTTTTACAATTTTGTTAACAATATTTTTACATTTTTTTTATTTGTCATTCATAGTGCTGTACAAGCGATGAACAAAATTGTCCATGAACCAATGTAAATATTTTTTTTGCATTATTGCTTCAGGATATGTTTATTTACACATAAAACACTCCAAAAAAGTGTATAGCTTACTTGATCCTATCAGAATTATTCATAAAGACATATTTTACATGTCTTTTTACAATTTGTGGTTGACAGTGCTTACAAGCGAAGAACAAAATTGTCAATAAACCAATCTAATAAATTTTTGGGGGCACTATTGTTTCAGGATATGTTTATTTAGACACAAAACAGTTGAAAACTGTTGATAACTAAAATTTGATAATTCCTTGAGATTTGGCGGTCGGCATGCCCCTTAAAAAACAAAAAAATATCAACTATCATTATGGTAGTGAGTGGATCATAGCCAGATGCTTTGGGGTAGCTCATATTGGTAATAAAATGCAGATTTCTTCGCAGTTAATTCATCGTTATAATACATTTTTTCTTCAAATACTGTTGTTAAAGACTTTAAACTGCATGTATTTTCTAAAACCTTATCACAGTACTTGTTATGAGCTTATAGCACAGTACATTAACTATGAATGTACAAATTACAGTGTATCACTTTGATGTTTCATCCAGTGGTAAAAAAATGTCTACTTCTTTCTTATTCACCTTTACATTCTTTTGTCACTGGTTTTAAAGTGTACATAAATATGTCTCAAGTAACAGCCTATACAGTGAAAGTATTTAATATGTTAATCTCTTCCCCTATTATCCAAAGTATATTAGTGAACCATGACCATATGCTTTTTTTATGATGACGAGAATACTTGTTCATCATTACTCTAAAATATCCCTACTATCTTCATGATCCAAATTTTACTCATTCTTTGATGCATTCCTGATGCCTATCCTTTGTCTCCCATTACTAAGCAAGGTGTCCATTTTCCTCAATGGGTGGTGGTGTGTTTAGTTTAATTTTAAGATGGACCTTTAAGTGTCAGATACCTTGACTGCTTGCCAAAATCCTTATTTTTGCCATTTCATTACCTTAGTAATTCAAAATGACTTGGCGGCAGACAGGAAGCACCAAGTCAATTTTCTGGAGTTCAAGGTGTTCCAGGTCCTTCAGGAATTAGTCAAGGATGCAGAGGGCAAACTCAATGGGGATATCACAGTCAAATCAACCAGCTACTTGCCTTTAGAACAAACACACATAAAATCAGAACCTCTCGTTTGCTTAGCGGCAGACCCTTATATGGGGAGAGGTGCAAGATCAACTTAGTGCCAAGGCTCAAGTCAGGGAAGCAAGCAAGTGTGACATGCAGTCTCAGCAGAGAAGAGATTCTCACCCTGGAACACTTGCTGGATCTGAGGATGTGTAGACTAGCTGGTGGTTATGAGACATGCCCTTGGGGAACATTTATGACAAACTTGAACCACAAGCTCTCAGAATGCTACTCAGCTCAAGCTAATCCAACAGCCAGGAACCTCAAAAAAATGCTGTAACTGGATGCATTCCACACAGCTGAAGGCTATTTATGATTTACTGGTTTGTAATAACAATCTACATTTTATTACTGACAAACCGTCTTGAGACAGACCTATTAAAGTTTAGAATCTGTGATCTGCTTAAACTGCTACCAAAATAATAATCTCCATGGACACTATACAACCTACAGAAATATAAAATTTAAGTCAAAACTCCAGTAAACCGAGGCCTTACAATTATGAGTATATTTTTTTTTACTAAACATTAGTTCACAATACCTGATAAAGCCATTACAGATGAAATTAAACCTGGATCCTTCTTGTCTTTTGCTCCTCGTTGCAAAATTTGAATGGCCTGCCTTATATGTTGGTTGAAGACAGCAATAGCAACAGCACGAGTGTGATTTCCCGTTGCCTCTAGTTGATCCAGTAAGCTCGTCAATACAGCCTCATTATTAAATCCCCAGGAACACAGCTCTAAAGCTTGGATACGTTCTTCAGATCTAGAAGAGAATGAAAAGAACTTTTTAAAAATGACAAATTTTTTATTAATTTGTATTTTTCCTAACATACAAACCCTCAGTCTTTACATGTGGATAACTTTTGGCGAAGCTGGAAAGTCTGGCCATTAAACTTTTGCAAGGTGGATATGGTAACAGTCACCTATGGCAGGGGCAGAAGTACCACCCAACCAACTGGTATGCAGTCAATCTCTTTAGTTTACCTTTTGGCCCAGGTCAAAGAATGAGGGGTGGTAAGAGGTGGGCCTTTTATGTAAAGACCTCAGTTTTGTATGTTAGGAAAAATACAAATTAACTAAAAATTTGTCATTTGTTCCTACACACATACAAACCCTCAGTCTTGACATATGTAGACTTACTATTGGAGAGAGGATTCCGAATCATTCTCTAAACTGACTGGTAGTTCGGCTCACCTGGTACTCTCTTCCTGGTCATGAAAGAGCAAAGAAGGATCCCATACCTCTGATCTGTTGAACATGTGGGATGTTCAACTGCCAGACTTCTGGGCACTTTGAATCAAAGGGAAGTATGAAAACCCTTGAATCGAAAGGTGCAGACGAACTGACAATGTAGAGAACTATTTACCTAAAATAAAAACCTACTGGCTTGCCCATAGTCAGTCCTTCTCTCTCCTTGCTAGAGAGAAGAAAGGAAATGCATCTATTAATCCAAACAAAAAATGGATTATAGACTTGATACTTAGTCATAAAGATCACCTGCATGCACGCCAGTCCAGCTCGTAACGACTTGGTCACTCTTCCTCTGTCCAATGGAAGAGGATGGAAAACAGAAAAAAGTTAGTAGACCAGTCCCTCCCATGCCTTCTCCTCGTAGCTGCGAGATGCAACCTGTCCTAAAGAGCTGGGTAAACTACATGACTTATTGAGCACCCACCAAGGATCCAAGGAAAAGGAGTCCAAGGACCCAAGAGCAATAATCCATGGTAAAAGGATAAGAATATGAACTGCACAATTACATTCTATCCTAGTACCAGATCGATGGGTTCTTCCTGAATGCATAGATTGATGGATGACTGTGGACCCTAGAGATGTTGCTTCAAACGTAATGATGACCACCATGAAATTGCAGGGTATGTTTGGAAGGTCATTTCCCTAGGCAGAGAAAAGATCTCTTGCCTATGGTCAACACTCCAAGGTAAGAGGATATGTATGTGAGTTTCACAAATACATTCTATCCTAGTACTCAAACTACATGTTCTTTCTGAATATGACAGAAATATGGATGACTTTGCCTTCCAGAGACCTCCCCTGAAACGTACTGATGACCAGTAGGATGTTTCACGGTAAGCTTGGATTATCAGTTCACTAGCTAGAGAAAGGATCCCTTTGCCATCACTTCTTGGTCAGCTCAAAGCCAACGAACTAGTTGTCAGCTTTGGGTTGAAAGGCTAGACTATGTGGGAAACACAGAAGTCATACTGTCCTGGTGCCACAGGACCATCAAAGGGAAAGTGATCAATCAAATTGGTAACCTTCGAATATGTAGAATAAGCAGATCATAACAGAGCCAACACCAAGAAATTGATGGGAGAAAGAGTACGATCAATCTCCTTTCGAGGCTGAGCGAGAACCGGGAGACGAGATCACCCATCCTATTACCTGATTTCATTGAAACAGTGCCATCTTGCTTTAGATTCCTGGCTGGTCACCATACTGAAGGTACTTCTGTCTGTCCGAGTACTACCACTGTCACAGACCTGACATGTCAGATCTCATTGATACCGGAAGCTTAAGTGGTTTAGAATAGCTAAGAACCACTGTTTAAAATTCCATGGACATAAAAGTTCTTCTTGTATACAAATTACTGGTATGGAACACAATCTGGTAGAAGAAACTGACAAGGGAAAGTAGGCATGCTCAATCACTTTATGTTGCCAAAGAAGTGGAACTCCTGTACCCGTGCATGGGTATACTGTAGACTCCAGTGACAAAACTTGTCTGACACACATCCCTCATCCTGGACTGTGTCTGACTGGCATCTGTATTGAGCATGTTACTGCAACTCCATTCATCACTACTGTATACAGAGAAGATGATAGGATAACCCCAGGGGATGTCCTCTGATAAGATGTTCTATGCAAACGTGCTTAGTACTCTACTGTCAACGGACTTTGCACCGCCAGCAGAAGAGATGTCCTCTAATGAGGAGATCCCCTATGATGACATTAGTAAGCTGCTTAATAGAGGAGCTGTCCTATGATGGTAAGAGGAGTTGTCCTATGATGATAGGAGACAAACCCCCCTTTATTCATTGCATAAGCTGAAATCAAAGAGAACTATATCTGTTCTAGCAACAAACCATTTCAGCCCCATGCAACAGGTTTGTCACCACTCCTCACTCACTTTGCTTGAGAGAGAAATAAAGGCTATATATGGAAGTCAAAGAGAACTATATGTGTTCAAGCAACAAACCATGTCAGCCACATGCAATGGGATTGCCACTCTGCACTCCCCTTGCTTGAGAGAGAAGTAAGGGCTATTGCGAAGCCTATTTGTATATTGTATGGAACATATAACTACTGCAATAGCACAGCTGCGACTCACCTGCATCGAGCCAGTTCCAGTGTATGATGTGTCATTCTTCAAAACCGTCCGTAGGTCAAGAAGAAGAGAAAAAAGGGAAAGAAAAGAGACCAGACATCTCACTCATTCCCTCTTCCATACTGTCATCTTAGGCAAGATACAAACTGTCCTGCCTGGGACACTGGATGACATACACAATCTGTTGAGCAACCATCACCAGATCCGATAAAAAAAGTGTCCAAGGACCTGTGGGCAAAGTTCCTCTGCTAGAAGGAAGTGAAAGCGGTCTGACAAAATTAAGAACCAGCATTCAAAATCCTATGAACAGACAAGTTTTTAAATGCCAAGAAAATCCTGAGGTGTCTTGAATCCATTCTTGAGCTTAGAAGAGCTTCAACAGCAGTATGAGCAATCACAGTTGGGAATTTAAACTTCAAATTATATATATGAATATTATTGAGCTCACGAATGAGATCAATAACCACTTCATAAGAGGAAAGAAAACCTTATTCTTCAAGTCCTCCATTTTGAAGGTAAACACCATAAGGAAGAGGGAGAGAGAGGGAGGTGTTTTGATTAGAAACAGAAGCCCTCTTCTGACAGGGAGTTCCAACATCCGCCGCTCTTGACGAGTCACGTCCTCGGAATCGTGAAGAGTTATCTCCATGGACATGATAAGAGCCACGTCCGCGGACGTGTAAAGAGCCATGTCTGCAGACATGTTAAGAGTCACATCCAAGGGCGGACTTGATAAAGTCACGACCACATATGAGGGCAAAAGGATGTGTGTCAGCCCTCAAACGGTTGCCGGTTGTTGCTGACGGGCATGGATGTTACTGGCACGGCCGTGGACAGAATGCATACGCCGTGGACGTGATTTGCCTCCACTCTAGATGTCCAAGAAGTAAAAACAATGCTCTTCGCCAGACAGAACAAATGAGGCAATGAACGGAAGGCAGATGGTGCTTCAATGTGGAATGAACCTCCCATTCTCTTCTCAACCTTTCACCCGAGCAAGGTCGACGGTCTGTTCTCGGGCACTCTATCTTGAGACAACTCCAACATCAAACCCCTAGCGACAGCCATATACCGATATATGGACGTACATTCGTGCTGACACATACGAGATGACTAACTGGTATGAACCAACCACAGGTACGTGTAACAGGACATGGTCGAGAAAGCCTGAAGATCAGAAGGTCTTCTGGAAGAGCGTGGAAAGACTGTTAAGAATGTCACAGATGTTCGTACATCAAGTTGGCAATGGTCCTGGGGTGGAGAGAGAGCCACGGCTGTGCACAATCCCTTACGTACATCAACGGAAAGTGCATCACTTTGGCTAAACGTCCTTGAAGACGGGGCAGACGAATGTCGAACCTAGTCACGCCCATGGATATCTGGAACTACGGAAACTAAGTCAGGAATGTGCGAGGGTCGAGGCAACAACACCTATGCTGGAAACATCCTCAAGCCTCCAGAATCTCTCACATCCAACGAAGAAAGTGCATCAACTCTGGCTGGAACAACCACTAGCAACTCAATTGCTGTTTCTATCTTGAACACCTGGTGAGAAACACTGGCTCGGAGTTCCAAAGAAAACTGAGTGTCTTGGTTGAGCCAAACACTCCAGACAAGCACCCTCCGTGTTTTAGATCACCAAAGAAACCAAAGAACTCTGAAGGAGCTACAGGACGAACGTCGGCTGCTGCTTCTACCCGAGCATCCATAGAAACACAGGCGGAGAAGATACTAGAACGGGGGACAATCCCGAAACAAGTATAGGTGACTGGTTACCTCTTCAACTTGCCGAATGAGAGGAAACCGTGTACCTGGTGCTTTGTGTAGCAGGGTCGTCAAGAGAGACCACCGCACGAAGTCAGAGTCTGTTGCCAAGGGAGAGCACCGATTGAAGAAGGCGAATGAGAAAGGATTCTCTTCTTTGACTTTTACTGCAACTGGAGGCCACACCACAGTACTGTACATGGACGTGTGAAGAAACAGCAAAGAATTCCCAAAAACTCATAATGTCTGCAACAGCGGAAGATGGGTCGTACTTCTCTTGAAAGGCAGAGTGGATCGATCAAGACTACATTGGAGGAATCGGTTAACGATGTCATAAGAACTAGCCATGATGTCACAGTCACAACTGCCACGTCACCGGAGCAGACGACTCTTACCAAAGCAGAACGTGTTAGGTGTAAGAGTAAGAAGGGGAATAATCATATATTCTCTAACAATTACGTGATAATACAATGTTATTTCATATATAACAAAAGGACAACCAAAGTGAAGGGAGCTGTATGACGAAACATTGTTAGGGAGACGAGAAGCCACGAAGCAGAAGAAGGCTACATCAGAGAAGCAGTCCGTCTAAGATTGGTAACCGTGAAGACAACTTCAACTGCATATCTACCACATGGTGTTGCCCCACCATACCACGAGGGGATCAACCACTAAGTCATCGTGTAGAAGGGGTTCCCAGCCTCTGCAAGGAACACACTGCCGGGCAGAACTGGTTTAGTTCCAAACTTCTACCACAGAACTAACGAGTGGACGAGGTAGCACAATGTGTGAAGTGGCAACACTGGGAGAGTGAAGAGAACGTAGAGGGGCTCCCAGGGTCTGAGTGGAACATGCCACCATACGACTTCAAGGCGAGCAGCAGGGTTGACAACAGACGAGTAAGAAGACGGAAGTCCAGAGGCAAACTAGATCTGAACTGTAGGGCCTGAAAAGAAACAAATAATATGCCCTCTCTCTGCCTCTCAGGAAGGGAGATGGGAATAAGCTTCCTGGCCAGAGAAAGGAAAAGAAACATATCTGAATGTCAGGGAAGGGAGTGAGCCATATGACTCACCGCCCCCAACAAGACTGGAAAGAGATAAGATGGTAAATTCTGACTAGTCCTGTGCATGTGGATGTGACCAACACAACCTTAGGAACTTGCGCCTTTAACATTTATGTTGAGGGAGAGGAGGAAAACTTGCTAAGTAAGACGAGTCCTCGCACGAGTCCTCGCACTAAACCCTCGGCCGCAAAACGAACCTGCAACATCTCTACCATCTCGATCTACACGACAACTGAAACAATAAAACATTACCACGTTCCCAGAAATTGTGTAGTTTGAATAAAAAAATACGTCTAAAAATAAAAAAAGCAACAAAGATACAAGGGCGATAAGCTCAAAACTTAATCCTACTATGCAGTATGTGAGTCCTAGTCCCACTATGCAGTATAAGTAAGTATATCACTGTAGGCATAGAAACAGAACACACTGACATGTCTTAATATATCAAATTACACAAATGTTTCAATATACCCAAAACAATATTTCAAATTAGCAAATGTAAAATATACAAGAGGAAAAAGGCCAAACAGCAGGACAGAGAAGAAAAGCACGTCTTGACTACAATGCGGCCAAAAGTAAACTGAAGAGACTGAATACATATTGGTTGGGTAGGGGGTACTTCTGCCCCTACCATAGGTAACTGTTACCATAACCACCTTGCAAAAGTTCAACAGCCAGACTTTCCAGCTTCGCTGTAAGTTATTCATATGTAAAGACTGAGGGTTTGTATTCGTGTAGGAACGAACATTTTTTTAGACCTTTAAAATTTCAAACTGTAAATATAATGACCTATGCAGTGCTTTATGCAAATACTTTCGAGAGAGAGAAAACCCTTTCCTGAAAAAGCTGAATTGTACCATTTTTTTATCATTGAGTATAACTACTAATTCTAATCATCATTATAATAAAAAATAGACAAAACCACTTTTTCTGCTAGCTTCCACAGGAGAAGCACCTAAGTGACACTACTGTAATATAAAAAGTGGTAATTAGCTGACATAGGCGAGAGAAGATTACAATTTCAAATCTGTATGGTTAAAGAACAATGAGGAAGCAGTATGTGCAAACAAAAACTAATACAAGTAGTTGACAGAGGCAATTACTTCTATTAATTAATAAAAAGTTTAACCAGGTTATGGGCTTACATCTTCAACCCACAAAGGGCTGGCCGGCTTGATGGTGTACTTGAATTACATCACTATCAAATCATCACTTAAAACACCATGTGACACAAATGGCCTCTCTGAAAGTCCACCACTTGTATCTTTCCTGTGTTTTCTCTTCCACAAATCTCCACTCATCTCCAGCCTCCCTTCTCAATGTTCTCATCTAAGTAGATCTGAGTCTTCCAAATCTTTGGTCCCCACAGGAGCCCAGGTGACACTATAAAGTACTAATCCCTGAAGGACTGTGCAATATCCACGCCATCTCCCTCACTTTCATCATCTCATCTACATATGTAAGCTCCCAATTTCCCTTGTGGTATCACTTTCTGATTTCTCTAATGATATCATTCCTAACTCTATCCTGCCATCTCACTCCTAATATTAAAAAGAAAATGATATATATAAACCCAGTCCTACGAAGATTCATGTCCACATAGCAATACAGTTGCACTCGATTTATATATACTGTAATGTAATCTTACTTTCTTCAGCAGCAACTTCAATGTACTATATTTGATTTCCAAACCTTATTCAGCCTCCCCCTTTTTGGTCCCTTACAAAATTCTAACTCAGAATATTTTTCCAAAATATCTGATGGATTCAACCTCATTCATCCTTTCTCCAGCTAATGTTTCTTTGTGCATATTCTGTACTCATCATTACTTGCTTTCCTTTGAGTCCCAGCTTGATTTATTTTGAGTCCCCCTAGGTATATGATACATTCAATTACGCCAACTTCATAAATCTTGAGGTGTTTCGCTAATTAAAACAGCATTATCTGCATATTCAGTCTCTCAACTTTCTATCTTACTTCAATCTAAACCTTCTTTTACATCTTCAACTACTTTGTTAATGAAATCTACAAGGGTAAGCAGCAAAGGTAAAATAACATTTCCCTGTAGCACCCCACTAGTTACTTCAAATTCATTTAACAAGACTCTAACAACATTAACTTTGCATCTACTTTGTTCATGGATAATTTCAATTAGCCTTCCATATTCAACAGAAATGCCACAGTGACGCAAAACCTACCATAACACTGGTCTGTAGACAGTTGTATACCTTCTTGTAATTACAAAAGCCCTCAGAAGAGATTTTTAAATTCCATACACTACTGCACAAATATTTAATCTGTGCAATGCTTGCGTTTTGTAAAACCAGCTTATTCATATCTTAAGCTTTTTATGTTTTTTTTCTCCAGCCTATTGAGAATGATCTTATTGGGTGCAATACCTCTATAATTAAACACATTCAGCCAGGTCACCAATCTTTGATACCTTACCTAGGATTTCCAATTCCCAACCATTAGTTATGTTTCTCCATTCCACTTTCTGCAAAAACAGTCCAGTTAGGATGTGAGGTGACATGTCAGTTCAGCTCTCTGCAGTGATTCCACCTTAAGCTGTTTCTTTTTTTTAGTTACTTATTAAGTCTCTTTATTAATGATTCCACTAAAAACTATGATTTCACGTATAAGCACACTCAGGTCTCTGTCAGTTTTTGGTACATCAATCAAATTATTTTCCTCGTATGTATATCTTATTCATAACCTCACAAGAATGTTCTACCCAGTGCTGTCTTTCTCTTTCTGATGCTTTTACTGACCTATCCCTTCTTTTGACTGGTATATTTTCTTGCTTCCTTTTTTTTATTTTCTTGCTTCTTTTTTTTATTTCATTACTTAACCATCCCTCCTTTTGACAGATATCTTCCTCCTTTCTTATCGCTCATGGATATAATATTATTCTGTGGGCTACCCTAACAACATTGCCACATCCTAAATACATGGATTTGCCACCATCATCCGCCTGTATGCCCAAATATGACAAATTTTTAATTAATTTGTATTTTTCATAGCTAACAAACCTGAGGTCTTAAACATTAGGATAAATCTTCTGGTGCCAGCTAGAAACCGGTTAAAAGAGAATCAAAATTGTATATGCAAGGAATCTGGGCATCTGGCATCCAACGCGTAGATGAGGCGAAACTGGGTCTGAGACCCAGCTGGAACCTCGTGACACATCAGGCTTTCTTCCAACCCAGGATAAGACGAGCGGTGGTTAAAGATGAGCAGTCTATGTTAAGACCTCTGGTTTGTTAGCTATGAAAAATACAAATAAATTAAAAATTAGTCATTTGTTCATACGCGGAACAAACCTTCGGTCTTAACATTAGGATAGACTCATGCTTGGAGGGAGGTATGAGAATCCTGAACTGACTGGAGGTTCGGCACACCTGATCAACCTTCCTAGGAATAAGGGTACTGAGGAAGGAGACCTAAGCCTCTGAGTTGTTAGATAATAGGGTATGTAACACCCAGTTCACTGGGCAAAATATAATGCAGGCTGTAGATTCACTGCATATATGGAAGTCAAAGAGAACTATATCTGTTCAAGCAACAAACCCTGTCAGCCACAAGTAATGGGTTTGTCACCACTTCTCACTCCCCTTGCTGGAGACAGAAGTGAGTGCTACCGAGAAGCTTATTTGTATGTTGTATGGAACATCTAAATGCTGTAACAGTATGGCTACAACACTCACCTGTATCAAGCCAGTTCCAGAGTATGATGTGTTATTCTTCAAAACTGCCCCGAGGTAAAGAAGAAAGGGGAAAAAGGGAAAGAAAAGAGACCAGTCATCTCATTCATTCTGTCTTCCACACTACCATCTGGAAAAAAGGGAAAGAAAAGAGGCCAGTCATCTCATTCATTCTCTCTTCCACACTACCATCTTAGGCAAGATACAAACTGTCCTGCCAGGCGCACTAGATGAGCCACACAACTTGTTGAGTAGCCACCACCGGACCCAAGGATAAAGTGTCCCAAGGACCTGTGGGCAACGTTCTTCAGGTAGAAGGAAGTGAAAGTTGTCTAGCGGAGCCAAGAACCAGCATTCAAAATCCTATGAGCAGACAAGTTCTTCTTAAATGCCAGAGAGGGGCCTATTCCTCTAATGTCATGTGATTTAGCATGCACAGTATGAGAGAGAACTAGATGATGAGGCATAGGCTTGTCTAATAACATCACGGAGCCAAAACGAAATGGTACTCATGGACACTTCTTTCTTGGTTCGGCCTGTGCTAATGAAAAGTCTAGGGCACGCAGGTCTTAGGTTACGAGTCCTTTTCAGGTAGCAACGCAGAGCTCTGACGGGGCAAAACAGTAACTCCTGAGGATCGTTGTCAATAAAATCTGTAAGGGAAGGAATGGAGAACGAGGCAAATCTGTCATCTTGAACCGAAGGGTTTTCAATCTTAGCCATGAATTCTGGGGCAAATTCAGAAGCAACCGACCCCTAACCCCTGCTGTGCTTGACATCATAATGCACACCATGGCACTCACCAACCCTCTCTGAAGAAGCTAGGGCCAGGAAGAAGACTGTCTTCAAAGTTAAATCCCTGTCTGATGACAGACTCAGCAGCTCAAACGGACCTCAAATGAGACTACACAGCACCAGAGTTAGGTCCCACATAGGAGGCTTGAGTTCCCTAGGAGAACAAGATTGCTCAAAGCTCTTGAACAACAGAGATTTCCCAGGATGAAGAGATGTCCACATCTTTCAGACGGAGAACTAATCCTAAGGCAGCCCTGTAGCCCTTGATAGAAGAAACAGAAAGACCTTTCTCTGTCCTGAGATAGATTAGGAAGTCAGTTATCTGTTGAACAGAAATACTGAGTGGAGAGAAACCCTGACAACAACACCAATCACAGCAGACGGCCCAATTGCCCTGGTAAATGGCTGACGAAGACCTCCTGAGGTGGCCAGACATCTGAGTTGCTACTCTGCTAGAAAAGCCTCTCGCTCGTAAGAGATACTGGATAATCTGCAGCTGTGAAGAGACGGACTCTACCGATTGGTGGTACCTCTCTAGTGAGGTTAGCAAAGAAGATTATGCCAGAAGGGGGAATCTCTCTCGGTGTTGCTGACAGTAGAGACAGAAGTCCAGGAACCAGTCTGCTTGAGGCACAAAGGAGCTACTAGGGTCATCCTGAGATTCTTGAACTCATCACAGTTCAGGACATGACGGATTAGGCAGAACAGGGGGAAAGCATAAACTTCCAGGTTGTTCCAAGGATGCTGAAGTGGGGCAAAAGGATCTGGGACTACTGAACAATAAACCTCTAACTTCTGGTTGAACCTTGTGGTGAAGAGGTCTAACATGGGTCTTTCCCACAGACGAAACAGCATGTCTGCTACGTCCTGATGCAGAGACCACTCCACACCTAGAACTTGTCCTTTTGCCTGATATGTACCTGGCCATGAGCTCCACCGAGCTGTTGATCATCCACTGGTGTAATTCGATCGTCAGAGAGTGAAGCTGGTGTGACACCAGCCCCCCTTTGTTTGTTCACACATGCTACCACTGTACTGTTCTTTGACATCAGAATGACAGAGTGACCTACCACCCTCTCCTGAAACTCCTGAAGTCCCAGGAAGGCAGCCTTCAATTCCAACACATTGATGTGGAGTAGCTTGTTCTGAGGGCTCCTCACCCCGAAGTCAGGAGATCTTCCAGATGTTCTTCGGAGGATGAGTCCGAGAACAGCAGAAGATCTGGAGGGGGCGAATGAAGAGGAGTTCCCACCATCAGGTTCTGGTCGTCCAACCACCACAGGAGGTCGCTTCTCACCTCTGCCAACAGAGGGACATGGAACTGAGGAGAGTGTCCTGCTGGGAACCAAAACTCCTTCAGTCTCCACTGCAGGAATATGAAGACCCCCATGAGGGACCAGCTTCTCCAGAGAAGACAAGAGACCCAAACTACTTGCTACTGGTACAGGATCTTCTGGCTGGAAAGAAGATTGGACTTCTCCAGATTTACTTTGACACCCAGGATGTGGCAAAGCTGGAGAAGATGATCCCTGTCTCGAACCAGCCTTTCCCAGGAACTTGCTAAGACCAACCAATCGTCGAGATATCTCAACTGGCGAATCCCTTGAGAATGAGCCCATGTTGATACCCGGGTAAACTTGCCGAGCTGTTGTCAACCTGCAGCAAAGGAAATGAACTGGAACACTTGCTCTCCAAGACTGAAGCAGAGAAACTTCCTTGACGAAGGGTGGACAGGAATCTAAAAGTGCGCGTCCTCCAAGTCTAGAGTTAACATGAAGTCGTCTCTTACAGCTGCTAAGACTGTCTGGGGTGTCTCCATTCTGAACTTCGTCTTCCTGACGAAAAGGTTCAGAGCTGAGAGATCTAGCACTGGTCTCCAATCACCAGTGGCCTTTGGTACCAGGAAAATCCGACTGTAGAACCCTGGAGAAGGACGGACTGCCTTTTCCACTGCTCCTTTGTCCAGCATCTTCTTTACTTCTTCCTGAAGAGCTAAGTGCTTCAGGGAGTCCTGGGCGTAAGTCAGGTGTAGGAGAGGATGATCGGAGAGAGGAGGAGGGGAGTCGAAAGGAAGACAATATCCTACCCGAAGGACATCCACTACCCACCGTTCCGCTCCTTGCAACTGCCACAACTTTGATTTCTTAATCAGAGCCTTATCTTTCTGCCGAACTTGTACGGAATGAGAAGGGGAAGAACGAAAGACTGAAGCCAACTTCTGAGGGGCTGCGGGGAGGAGAACACCATCCACAACAACACGGTCATGACAATGTCCACGTAGATGATTTGGAGACACACATCCCTGGGAAGAGGCTGATGACAAAGTGATGGAATCTTCAATCCTCCAGCATCTCACTGAAGCACGAGTAGGGGGAGATGAAGGTGATGATGAAGAAGAAGGAAACCTACGCCTTTTCTTGACAGAAGGACCACCGTACTTCTCCTGAAAAACAGTCTAGTCTGTCCACCACAGACTGAATAAAAGCGTCCGAAGGATCGACAATTGCAGGAGATGACGTCACGGCAGTAGCTGGATGTGACGTCACGGTAGCAGTCGGAGGAAATGACGTCACGGATGCTGTCGTCACAGGGAGAGATGGCGTAGGAAGTGACGTCATGGGAGCACAAGCCTGACCCAGAGTTGACAGGATTGCTGCGCATATTGCCGACCCAGGATGATGCGCAGTTAGTACCGAAGGCGTCCCACTAGGTGGCAGCACACAAGAACCAAAGATGTGGAGGCCGGGAGTACTTCAGGAGGGATCAACACTGGTAAGCGTGAAAAGAAATGCAAAACAGACCATCCAGAGAAGGACGCCTGGGTAGGCCTAGGGAGACCCAAATAGACGACATCTTCTGTGCCCCCAAATCTGAAACAAAAGATGATGGTGCTGCCTCCTCCCTCTCTGAAGGTGAAAGATCCCCCACCACGAGAGAGACAGGGCAGCATGATACAAACTATCACCTTGACCAACTCCTGATGCTTCCAAAGACGAATTAATGGAAGAAAAGGAAGGAGAAAAGGCATCAAAGGATGACGAAGCAGATGGAAAAGTTCTGGAAGAAGGGAGAGCAGGGGCTTCCATTCTAGGGGGAGAAAATCCTTCCCAAGATGGAAGCACCGACTTCCTTCTGTGTTCCTTCTTCTTGCAGACCTTCTTCCACTGCACAACAGGCCAGGAACGACATTCTGGGCACGGATTGCAATACTGCAAAAATTAGAGTGACACCTACTGCAAGTAGAATGGGGGTCTATCTCAGAAGCAGCCAGGAAACGGGAGCAAGGAAATCCAGGAACACCGGGACACGAGCATTGATGCTCACGCTGCTTCTTAGGATGATTAGTGGACAACATGATAATACCAGAAACACACACAATCAGAAGGTATCACAGGCTCAGAGAAAACCGGCTCGAGAAAGGAGAGCAAAAGCGAACGTCAGCTCTCAAAGGCGGTTGAAGAAAGACTGATGCGTCACGAGGTTCCTGTTAGGTCTCTGACCTGCTACCACCTAGTCTACGCATCAGATGCCAGATGCTGCAGATTCCTTGCACATACGATTTTGTTTCTACTTTGACCAGTTTCGAACTGGCGCCAGAAGATTTAGCCTAACATTAAGACTGAAGGTTTCTTCCGCGTAGGAACAAATTCTCTTTTTTCTCTTCTTGATCTTCATTTAACTTAACTTTCTAGAGTACTGTGCACATTCTACTTTCTTTCTGTTCTTCAACTTTTCCTGAAATTTGTCTACATGTACCATTTGCCTTTGTGTACTCTTTAGTAATCTCAGATCTCATATGCTGTAATATTCCTGATTTCTGTCTCGTTATCCCATCGTCCTAGTGATGCTCTCCCAGATGACTGATATACATCAACACACTGAACCAGTTCTCACTGACTGATTTCAAGAATGAAAAGCCCACTTTGACATTCAACAGCAAGACTTGATGTTTATCTCATGAAACTTTATTGTTCAAACTTTTGACTATGCACTACAGTACACAAAACTTTATGCCTGAAAACTACCAACCCAGACAGGTCAATTATCCTGAAGAAATTAAAAATAAAAATAAAATTCCAAATTAATATTCTAGCAAAATCTCTTCCTAACTCATTCTGCTGCAGTGATTAATAGCCATTAATAGTGCATGCGTCAATCATCCTGATTCCGCTAGGAATAAAAATGTGAATATTATTTATTTCAACTGATTTTATCCCTTAACTGTACACAAATCTGATTGCAATAATAAGAAATATATTTTCATTTCTTTACTTAATTTATATTTCTATTATGGAAAGTTTACAGCTGCTTGGTTTCTGATAAAATTGGTTGGTTAATCCACACTGATGGGTTTCACCCTCATATATAGTGTTTTTGAATTGCAATATCCTTGTTTTTTGCCGATAAGTTTATTAGTGATGAGAACTCTGTCGGTAACTAGCTTTCTACTTAGTTTTTGGAAAATTAACTTACAGCAAGAAGCTGTATATACCACAAATGTACATTACTTGTACTTACCGGAAGACTTTAGCAGGTTCAATACCTTCTAGTCCTACCCAAGGTCTGTGTGTCACATCTGAACTGGTATTTGCCATAGTCATTAAACTCCTGCAAAAGTACCAACATAAATTGTTTGAATAAGAAACAAATTAAAGGTTTGTAAAATTTTAGTGTTCAATAAGACAGCAAGAGGAAATTTTCTGCAGCTGTAGGTGAGACGAGAGTGCAAGTCTGAAGGGTCTCTTAATCAAATGATTAAGAAAAAGAATATCTGAGCATGAGGGATACTGAACCTTCCACTTCTGAAGAATAAGGTATGTAGTTTAATACTGGGTAAATGGGATTCAGGCAACAATGTCTCTCTTCAGTCAAGCAGAAAATGTCATCCTAGGTGTGGTTATGTTGACTGGGAAGAGGGTGGGGGGAGGAGGAGGCAAGATGATGGATGGCCCAGTGTTCTTCACAGACAGCACATAGTATCATCCAAAGTGATGTTAGATTATGATGTAGCATTATACACTTAAATTCTAACTAAATGCTTCAGGGGAGGGATCCATGGGAAAAGCCTCAAATCAGCTAAGAAATGACATCATTTGTGAGGTTAACATTATACCCTTTAAGTGGCACTTTACCATGTGTACATTTTCTTAATGTTTTCCTTTTTTTACAGACAACACAAAAAAAGCATATTTTTACCAGTTTCTTATGCACTCTGAGTGTAGTTCCTAAATGACCTTGGAACTGATCACATTTTTTTTCTAAACCCCAACGCCTGTTTTCCATTACAGTTTTCCTTAATTAATGGGCAAATTTGGGTACGGTAAAACAATTGCCATCTTCCTTAACTGAGAGGGAAGTTTGGGTATGGTAAAACAAATGTGTGTTTTAACAAAAATGATGATGAAAAGCATAAAAATAACAAATGTCTTGTTAAACCACCTAGAACTTTAAAATAATCTAAAGGTCACACGCTTGTAAAACATGAAGTACTACACAATGAAAGAAGTACCTCGTCAGCTTCTGAGAACTTCAATTTCTTCAAATAACCCCTATGTTACCTGCCAAAATCTTATCTTCTACGAACACAAAGATACCAGATTGACTAAGATAACAAAATCGGTTAATAAGTCCAAAATCTGAAAACTGAATTTATACCTAACATAAATTTTCATAATAAAATTTATTTGGATACTTGCCTACTGTTAAGCATAGCTTATATCTCCTTGCCTACCTAACGACGCAGAGATACGAGCTATCTTTAACAGATGAAGATAGATTGACCCCAAATAAACTACTCTAATGGGACTCACTCATTATAATCTATAGAAAAATAAATGATGCAACCAAAGTGCATCAAGTTTTATACAAAATATGCTAACAAAAGATCCAAGTTAAAAACTGACGGATATTAAATAACATTAAAATGAGTGATGTGAAAGGAAAACTTTGCCTTCCATTTGTTTTTGTAGAACATTCAACATCCCCAGTCAGTTCATTCACAATATTTTCATTGGCTAGTTTTGCATGAACTTCTGCAAAATCTTTTTCACGTTTTTTCTTGCCTACTATCATTTTGATGATCTTTAAAAATTTCTGTCATCTACAATGGTTGATAGGGCACACAAGATTCCATAACATATTCTCTCTCCATTTCCATGTGTGTACATTTTAAAATGGTTGTTAAACTTAATTTTGCTGATTTCAATCTTATGGGAATCTAACACTCCATTAGCAGCAAACAGGCAAATGTTCCCTTAAGTATAAAGAATTTCTTATTGATCTTTATTGTCAACAGTAAGAGAGAGAGAGAGAGAGAGAGAGAGAGAGAGAGAGAGAGAGAGAGAGAGAGAGAGAGAGAGAGAGAGAGAGAGAGAGAGAGAGAGACTCTGGGAGCTTGTTTCCCCTTGTGTTTCCTATGGATATAAACCATGATATTCTACCAGGGAAAATTTTCACAGGCTAAGCATTTTTATCTACTACCAACATGTTTTTACATTAATATGTTTTACCAATAATACTGGAAATTTTTCACAAAAAAATCAGTAACATTGATACGAATTTGCTTTATTTAAAGTTTCACTTCTTGCATTAAATCTTCATACCCTTAAATTCTTTCCTCTTAGAACAACTTTCTTCTTTATAGAAAAAAATTGTCCACATCACCATTCAAAAGCATCCAAATTTGGATAAAACGATAATTAAACTGAACCATCTTGTTGAATTCTTAAACAATCGCAGTGTTAGATAAATGAAGGTCTGAAATTTAAATGATCGTGGGGTTAAATAAAATAAAAAGGCCTGACTTTCCATACTCACATTTCTCAAGTGTGAACTAAAACCACAAAATGTAATTCTAACAAAATTATATACATACAGTATCACAGTACCAAAATATAATCAAATTTAAAACTTACAAAACACCATGGTATCTGTATGGTGTACCATCAGGTAGCTTGAAATTCTTGGAGGCGTGACTTTGAGCCGCATCAAGCCAGGTCCAAAGGTTTTTCAAAGACATGTCATCTGTCACATCTCCATTACTTGCTACGTTTTCAACCTAAAACGTGAAGAGAAATTAATTTAGCTGACAAAACCAGACTTCGTACGAGTGTAAACTATAAAGTGTCAGGTATACAAATGGGATTTAAAAATTATATAAAGGATACAAGTTTAGAAAATTTGCTTTCTTATTATTACTAGAAATTGTTTTAAAGAAATCAGTCACTTCTAGACTCCTTCAGCTTGCCAAAAGGTTTTTTTTTAAATGTAGTGAAATCTGGGAAAAGGAAAATCAAAGAAGGGAATCGGTTTAAAAGCAACCAGCAGAAAACAATGCAGCTGGGCTGAAGGGAGGCTGAAAAAATAAAACGGCACCTTAACTCTACAGATAGTTGGGGGTCTGTCCTTCCCATTAAGCCAAAAAATCCATGAAGTATCAGAGATTGAAATAAAGCCAAAATAATACAGTACCTGGAGCAACTCACTTATTTGGTATTTTCTCATTTTCATTCACTTTCACTTTTAAAAATGACTTTAAAGTGTAAATTCACCAACAAGCCCAGATTCTTTGTCAAACATTAGGTCTCTCATAGGTCCTTCATGCACTTCTCTTTCATAGAGGAGTGGATTAGTCAGTCGTCCAGGTAGAGAGAGATCTTGACTCCTAGTGAGTGGAGCCACTTGGTCAATGGGGTGAGCACTTGAGTAAATACTTGTGGGGCTTTTGATAACCCAAAGCATAAGGCCCGAAACTGAAACACTTGGTTTCTGAAGACAAACCTCAGGTACTTCTTTGTCTGTTGATGTACTGGAACGTGCAAGTACGCATCTCTAATATCCAGAGATATCATCCAATCCCCTTGACAGCTGGACGCGAGGACAGATTTCATAGTCTCCATGTGGAACTTTGTCTTCTTGATAAAGCAGTTCAGGGCACTCACGTCCAGGAATGGCCTCCAGCCTCCTGTGGCCTTGGGGACCATGAACAGACGGTTGCAAAAACCTTTGGAACTGACATCTTCTACTGACTCAATCGCTCCCTTCTCGAGGAGGGAAGAAACTTCCTTTGAGAGGGCCAAAAACTCTTCCTATCCTAAAGAGAAGGCCTCTAAGTTGATGGGAGTGTTGGTCAAAGGAGGCTTCTCTTCGAAGGGAATGCAGTATCCCCCTTTCAGAACTTGAACTATCCACTGTTCTGCCCCTTTCTCCTGCCACCTTTCCCAAAAAGGGTGGAGTCTGGCCCCAACTGGCGCATGAAGGACTGTATCCTCACTTCTTAGCCACTGGCTTAGAGGAGGACCTTCTAAGAGCTCTCGAGGCAAAGCAAACTGTCCCTCGAGGTCTCGACTGAAGTCTAGAACAGGATCCATGAAAGGGTTGTGGTTAACGAGAAGTCTTGGAAGCAGGCATAGTCCAATCCCTGGGATGCCTTGATGACTGTATGAGAAGATCTTGAGTGGACTTTTTGTGTAAGTGTGTGAAGTGATCTGTTCAACTGCCTCTTGAGGAAACAGATGGTCACCATCGAGAGGTGAGAAAAGTAGCGCAGACTTGTGAGAAGTCCGTCACCCCTTTAGAAGTAAAGCAAATCCAAAGCTCCCTTTTCTTCAAGATTCCCATTGCATACAAGGAAGCTACTTCCAGAGAACCATCCCTAACAGCCTTGTCTGAGCACAAGAGAACACTGCACTAATCTGCGGCAATGTCCTCTGGGAGATCGGGAAAGTCTCTGAGTTTCCTAGCCAGAGCTCCAACAGACCAGTCCAAGAAGCTGAAAACTTCCAAAATCTCTTGAAGGGATTCTTGAGTAAATGGTCGATCTTCAGGGAAGAAATCATGACTTTCACCGCCGAAAAAGCAGATCTCCTGGCTGAATCCACAAGGCTGGAGAAGTCACCCTGGGAGGAGGCAGCCATTCCCAATGAGCAAGCCTCTCCAGTAGCGTAGGCACAATACCACCGGGAAGAAAGGCAAGAGGGCGGGGGGCTAAAGAACGCTTCACACTGGCACCTCTTCTCAGATTACCTAGTGTCAACCTCTAACAATGCCTTCTTTGAAGAAGATGAAAGAACAATCTATGGCAGTTTCTTGGAAGAGGAAGGCTGATCGCTCAACATGAATGAGGAAGCAGGAGAAGCAGGAGCAGCTGGGGCAAAAAAATCAGGAAATTGCTGAAGCAAATATCGCAGCAAAGCTACATAAGCAGAAGGAACTTCCTCCTGGTCCAAATCCTTTTCCTCTTCATTGGAAGAAATGGGCAAAAGCAAGGGTTCAGCAGGAGTGACTGTTGGCACCGAAGAAGCTTTCTGCAGAAGCCCCAAAATGTTGTCCAGCTGTTTCTAAATAGGACCCAATGCAAGATCGAGAACCTTTGGAGATGATGATCCTTCACCCGAAGAAGAACTAGCCGCTGGAAGAAGAGCCAATGATGAAGTCGAAGTCTTGATGTCCGGAACAGAAGAAACAGGAAAAGCAGAAGGCCGCTTGGGCGCCAACAGAAACTTCGAAGTCCTACCAAGAGTCAGCACCAATGGATACTCGGGCACTAACTGGTGGTTGTCAGCCAGCGAGAGCTCGGCTACAGCCGGGCGCTTAGCCACACTCAGAATCTCCGAAGTAACTTGACGTTCGACAGCTAAAGGGCGTTCAGCGGCAAGTGTGCGCTTGGTGCCAAAGCGGCGCACGGTCAACAATTGGCGCTTGGCACCAAACTGTCGCTCATCCACAGGCAGGCACTTGGTGCTGAACTGGCACGCGGCACTAGGCTGGCGCTCGCCGTCAACGTGAGCACGACAATCTGAAGAGCGCGAACGCTCCCAAGACAAGGAATACCTTAGAAGCAACTGGCTGTGAAAAACGCTCAAGGATGTCCTAAGAGCTGTACGAAGGCTGTGGGCTCCATAAAGGCTCTCTAAGCCTTTTGCTGGAAAGAGGAGACTGATCTCAGAAGGAAGGGCACTTTTTCAAAGGGCGCGACTCATCCAGGAAGTGCCACTGGCGCCTACGACTCAGCTCGAATCACCAGAACTGGACAAATCATGGACACGTCAGACTCCTTTCCAGTGGCTGTCTTTGGTCACAACCTGGGACGCAACAGGTGCAACTGAGTGGGGCGACTACCTGTGGCAGACCCCACCAACCTCCCTTGGGCATCCAGTATGCCTCCTCCCAGGGTTGGGGGAGTATGGCAGGGACCTTCGCTTAGGAGAGTTGGTGGGACGAGCAACCACCTCCTCCACAAGAACTGTATTTGCACTTAACACTTTTATCATAAAGCTTGTCCATCAACGCACGCATAGACTCACCAATCTGGGCAACCGAAGTTGCAAGGAGACCGAATTTCTGGTCAAACCTTTGCTCGAGGCTGGCATGGTGGTCTGGTTCAGGAGTGCAGAAGCCAGGAGATGGAGTAAGAGGAATTGGAGGAGGGCTGGAAATGGGAGAGGAAACTTTATTAGGAGATGAGACAATACAGTCACCAGTAACACTGGCTACTTGAACAGAACCTTGGCTAGTTAATATTTTACTCTCAGCTCTGTTACCCGCTTTTCTTTTCCTGCCTTTCTCTAATTTAGAAAGATGAACTGCTAAAGTCTTCCATTTCTTACTATCCCATCCCCTACAGTCCTCACGTCAAATCAATTGAACGCACCTGTCCCCTACACTTACCGCACAAGGTATGAGAGTCATGAATCAGTTTAGTTAATCTAATATTGCAGCCTCTGCTACAATACCTCACGCTAGAAGAACCAGAGTCTGACATTGTCAAAATCGGGAATTATACTCGAAATTAATAAGTAAGCTACAATGCTAACTAAATAAACAATGCTAAAGGCTACCAATCAAAAATACTTCACAAAAAGGGATGAATACAACCAAACTCTCAAATTCAGCTGCAACACTTGATACCGTGTAGGTCTTAAGCTGGCAGAAAACAAATTGAGCTCTTGGCAGAGTTGTTCCTCTCTCTTGCCCCGAAAGTGGGCGGAGCTAGTCACCTGCATAAACAAAAGAGTAGCGCTACTGCGATTTTTCCAAAGTGTTTAATTTTGAAGCTGCCATCGAGCAGAAAGCTCTTAGCTAAGTAATTACTGGGTAAGTTACTTATATAAAACTGGGTTGTTATTATTAGCAATAAGTTAGTTGTGAAACATAAGCATTCTTTCAATCTCAAGATCAGATTATTCACATTACATAAGAAAACTTTATCTGTATATTTTCCACCTCACTAGTAAATGACATATCAATGACCATTATAATCTAGATTAAATGTCCTACACTTGGATGTGAGAAAAAAAACTAGCAATCAAAATTGTACTTACAAATAATCCATATCTTTTCTTAGCTCGAACCATGATGGCAGCAGAAATATCATCCAAGTGAGGATACACTGGATGCTCTTTGTCTACATGTTGCAATATTTTCTTTCCATTTGTCCACACTAAAGCACTTGTGATAGACCAACTCACAGTGATTCTTTCGTGTACAACGTTGTCAACCAGTTTACCTAAGTCATATACAATTTTAATAATGATGCAAATACATGCTATGTAACAGGTCCCATATGAATGAATCTACCTAAAGAGAAAAAAAAAGAGAATGCAGCAATAAATGATAATTTTAAAAATATCATGACCTCTTCTGAATAGTACAAAATTTTTTTCCATACAAACCCATCAATAATTTTGAACCCTCATTTGCCCTCTCAATATCCCCCGGCACGTATAAGTCTGTTTTGTAAATGGAAATAGAAGATCTAAGAGTGAATGTTCACATATGCATGCCTTTAATCCACTGGTAGCAAATGAATATTTTCCTTGCAACCGTAGACTGGTGTGTCACAACAAAAAAAAAAAAAGTTGTTGTCCTAGTTGAAAATGCAGAATGCTACTGAGGGCCTCAACAGGGAAAGCAGCCCAGTACAGAAATAAAAACTGAGAAGTACGAACCATAAGAGAAATAAAGAAGGGTAAAAAGTAAAATGAGATAAGAAACTAATACTGTTCACAGTATAAGTAAAAGTGCTGAACATGAATTTGTATTGCTGAAAAGCTAGCAGGTATTACAGCCACCACTTATGAACAGTTGGGCAAGACATAACTGATACCTGGAAAAACACAATCAGTGTAGTAATATGAAATACCTCAAATATTACCTAAAAATTATGTGAAGAAAGAAATACCAATACAGTACAGTACACTACTATGCTATCACTAAGTACACAACCACCCAACTTACAGACTTCTTTTTGGTGATCACAGTGCCAAAAATTATTAAGGTATCCAGAAAATATTGCATAAATAAAAATTTACAAATACATCTGAATGACACACCAATAAAAAAAATGGAATGCTAGTCACTGACACTGAAAGATAAGAACCAATATACCGTATGTACTTGTGTAACACGTGATCTCGCGTGTCGCGTGACCCCCAAATTTTCACCCCTAAAAAATGATTTTATCTTGTATCTCGTGTATCATGCGAGTTCCTTTTTTGAGAGACCAAATTACAATAGACTAACCTCTTTTCCTCCATCTCTTTATCTATCCCAACTTCTAGTTAAATAGTTAAAAAAGTAAAAGAGAATGATAAAATTATCATTAATAATGCTATACCCGTTGCGTAAATGCGTACAGCCATAAACATCTGAAAGAGAAACAGCTGTTATGCTATGAACAACCGAATCAGATAACAACAGCTGTTTTGCTTGCATTTCAACCATCGTAAGATAGTAACAACTTACCATTATAAATGATGTTAAGTAGAATAGGACTGATATTTTTTACATTATACCCTTATTTGCTATGGAGAAAAGATTGGCAAGGAAATACACTGCTAAATTTAAACTGCAAGTTGTAGCAGAAGCTGAGAAAACAATGTTTAAACTGCCAATGACTATAAATAATCGTACATCGGCAGCATGGATGAAACCTGACTGTAAATAAAACTGGAGAGAAAAGTATTTTAATCAAAACTACAAGGCATGAAAGGACACATTTTACTGTTGATTTCACGCTGATAAAAGATAAATGCGTGAAGCTCGCATTATGATGAAATCAAGTGAAAGTAGCGGATGGAATCTGTTGATTTTCTTACACAAAAAACATGGCCCCAATGCCATCTACTGAAAAAAATAACTAAATTTAGTTCAAACGAGACATACTAAATCATATTTTGACTTAAAGACACTTAGCATAACAAAAAAATAACCATGTCCCACATAAATAGAGTATCTAGAGATTAATTTACGCTAACTAGAAGCAAGAAAATCTTTCTGAATTGGTTTAACTACGGCGAAATAAACTTAGCTCGTAATCACCCTCAGCTGATTTCCAAACCAAAACACTGATCGCTATGTTTGCATTTTATAATACAATAGTTATATGAGAATACATGCAATATTATTGGATACAGTGAAGTAAAGCATAACTTTTTCAAAGATTCGTGGAAACTTGAATGTTCGTAATGTTTATATTTTATATAATACTAATATGTGAATATTACATATGCTAATTTTATATCCCGTGTATGATGCGACCCCCTTAAAATTAGCTTCGAAATTAGGTCTGCAAAAGTCGCATGATACGCAAGTACATACGATACCTACAGGAATGAAGGCAGACCTAGCCTTTGATTGATTAAGTGGTTTTTATTCCACTTTCTGGCAAGGAAAGATAAAATGGAACTACAATAGTAATCATATAAAGAACGAAAAAAAAGGATTAAGTAGAATAAAAGCTGACCAAGATACTTTCCTAAACTCATCATAAATGTTTGTGCATCAGCTTTTCCCTCCAAGGGGTTTGACATGAAATGAGTTCTAACTACAGTCCTCTCTCTCTTCTGTCCTGTTCTTTAAGTCTTTATCTACTTGCTTTTTCCATAATTTCCATCCTATCTATTACAGTTTTGACCAACTGTTTCTTATTCTTTCTCATTCATGTCCAAAATATCTACAGTAATCTTACTGAGATCCCAAGTCTTTGTTCCCACTTCTTGATACATCTCTCCACCAATTCCTCACTCATGATGTGATCTTTCCAAAGTATTCCTGCCAAGAATCCTAACATTCTAAAATCACACCTTTTCAAAACTTCCATTTTTATAGTCCGTTCTGTTGTTTCCACTGCAAAGTAGTACAGTACACACCTCTTGTAACCAAAACTAACAAGGCAAAAGCTGTGGATGTTCTAACAGCTGTGTTGTCAGCACCACAGACATTCAAACAATGAGGATAGTTATTACCTACTGATGGGTCAAAGGGACTTACAAATGATTAGTGACTTTAAAACTTCTGCTTCTTTACATCTACAAGACAAGATTATGCATGTCTATGGATATTCAGACCATGAGTAAGGGCACGATATGATTGATGGGTTTGTGATGAAAAAATGCTCAAAACCATTTCAGAGTCTTCTTACATACAACACTTGACTCTCATTTTCCATTTGTCAACACACACTGAAATACACCACATGAAAGTGAAGTAACTATCCAGAATCTATTGATAAACTGTGGATGAAGCCAAAATTTACTACTGTAGTACTTAATTACTACGGTTTCAACATCGTACACCTAACCAAAGTTATTTTCTATCTAAAAGCAATATGCATCACAAATACTTTAACCAATGCCATACATACTTCAATTCGTTTATTCCATATGCCATTATACAGTTTAATTTCACATAAACACTCACCCAATGAGATGAAAATTGGATAAACCTGTAAAATAAAATCTTCACCTGTATAAGATGCAGTTATGAATCTGTTTTCATGTGTAGGATGCCACGAGAATGCTGATATGAAATTACTTTGATCTGGGGTAATACCTCTTGTGATGACTGCTGGTTTTTGATCTTCCTCACCAACAATATAATTCAATATGTCATGAATTCGAACGGCAGAACTATCTATTTCTAATGAACCCAACAAACTTGCTCTGGAAACATAAAGAGGAAAATTTCACATTACATGTGGCATTTTATGTGAAACTCACATACATAAATTGGTTATGGTCCATGTGATACTGACCTCATTTAGCAAGCAGTTTGATTAAAGTATAATAAAAGGAAATGAACTTTCGCTTAAATACTTAAATTAGAATTATAAATTCATTTCCTGCACTTTTTTTTTTGCTGGAATATCACCATGAATTAAAAATTCAACATGTTTTCAGTCATCAGAGGCACTGAAATTTACACACTTCTAACAATTCTTACATTTTTTATTAGTATTCTGATGGTCATACAACCATTTGCAACACTCAGGGTACAACAGTCATCACACCTTAATAACTTATCCCAATGGAAAATTTAACAGAGATAACTCACCTTGATGGGCACCACAATAACTTTACAACAGGTTTATTAGTATCTAAATAGAAAACAGGCTGTTCTATGTATCGAAAATCCCAAATATGAACCTGTAGAAGAAATAAAGAATATACTATATATATATATATATATAGAAGAAATAAAGAATATACTATATATATAAGTATAAATTCTGAGCGAGAGTGAGTGTAAAACATGCAACGCACTATAACAACTCTGCTACAGTGTTCTATTTATAATACAAAATGCACTGTACTAAAAAAAACTCTGATACTCTATTATACAGTACAGTACTGTACTGTAAGTTAACTTTTGCCATAAACTACTGCATTGGGAATTTTTTAAGTCTTTAAAATAAAACTAGTGTTTTCCATACAATCCCAGTATTCAAATCATGTCCACATTCGTGGTTTCAAACTTCCCCAGACACAATTGTCTTTTGTCTTTCAGAGAGAAGAAGCAACTGTTCATGCACATGCCCTTTGGACCTGTTGGTAGAAACCAAATGCTCTTCATGTTCAAGTACTCTGAATGTGAAACATTCAGAGTACTTGAACAAAACTACCACAAACCCCACTACTGCCTTTGAAAACGAACTCTAATTCCAGCAATGGTATCCCTTCTCAACAACTGGGACAGTGATAAGATAAAAGAGAGTTTGAGTAGTTGAAAAGCAAAACATGGATAACAGGATACAGTGCGAGGATCTGAAGTTGAAATTGGGGGAAAATACTGTAGCTACTTTGTGAAATAATGGTTACGAGGGGATGGTAAGCAAGGCTGGAGAAAACTTATAAAATATAAAGAAAACTTATAAAATATAAAAGTAACAATGAGAAAGAGAGAAAGTGTATAGATATACTTGGAATCAAACAGGGAGAATAAAGATTCGCCAAGTTCAAGAGCCCTCTGATCCTTCACACATCAAAACAACATAAATATCTAATGTGAATCCATATAACTTCAATAAGGGATTTTCACACTGAGGGGACCATCCTCCAATCAATAATAGGAATATCGCAGTTTTACTTTTTAAACCTTAAAACACGAGAAACATATGTAGTGAAAATTATGATAAATAAATCAGAGGAAGTCCAATAACATATGACAGGATAACACTTGCCTGATTATCCACAAATGAAGCGAACCTATGTTCATTGTGAGGATCTGTACAAATTCCATTGACTGCCTTGGTACTAACAGATGTAAGGTCCTTTGAATCTGGAGATAAAAATTATACAAGAATCAGAAATTTACCTTTTCACCAGTTCTAAGTGGAATAGAGTAAGCTTACCACCAACCTAAAACATGCAATGCACATATGTACACTAATGTATGCTGACATATTGGCATATAGCACACTGTTGGTTATACTATAAATATATGAGAAATAACCAAACATTGTTAAGCATCTCTGCCAATATCTGACAACTGAAGAATTTTTGTTAACAATGTGAGCAAAACCCTTCCCTTCTATCTAGTAGGTTGGCTTAACCAAACTTCAATAATCACTACCGTTAAAGTAGTTACTCTGCTTTAATCTATGATGACCTAATTTACTGCATATCAACACATGACCAAGCGTATACAATTCAAGCTTGTAACTGCAAGAAATGGACAAAATTCTACTTACATAAGCACACTTGAACTTCGTAATTAGCACTTCATGGAATTATAACAGTGGGCATTAAAATGAAGGGTAAAAACAATACAGTAATATTGATTCCATTGCAATCATTTGGGACAGAAACGCGAAAGAATGTTTCTCCCTCATCACCATACTAAAGTATTTCTCACTTCATTCCCTTCTAATACAACAAGCCTTACCTCTTATGTCAAATAATTTTATATGTTTGTTGTTCATCCCAGTAATCAATGTCTTGCTCGCATGTAAAGAAAATGCTACACTATGGCAGGTTTCATTCAAACCAAATTTCACCAGAGGTTTAACATCACTGAAAAAAAGAATAAAAACTTCTACTAAAGTTCAAGACAAGAGAGTTAATCAATAAACTTGTTACACGTCTTAGACCTTGATTTAAAATAGACTTTCCTCAAGCAAATTTCATCACATGTACATTTAATTATCCATGCCGATTAATTAGGGAGGTTGTGCTTCCACTTTCAAGATTTGTTTTCCCCCACGAGGGCAGATTAATTCAAGAATGGATAAACAGGAAATGTGACAAAACTTGGCGGACATTTTCATTATGTGACCTTTGAAATGACTGGGCTAACTTTTTATGAGAAATCTGTCAAAGGCTTAATATTCTGGGCAGTTTAAATGCTTTCAAGTTTTCCAATATTTGTGGTATTTTACAATTAAAGTTACTTTAATGAGTATGAATATCAGTTGACCAATCTCTATGCTCCATCCTTATGGCAAAAAATCTAAGTGATATGTCTTGGGCAATTTATAGTCTGCTGATCAATTCTTGGGCAATTTATGGTCTAGTGATCAATAACTTATAAATTATTTGAAAGCTCAGTCAGCTGATTCTACAATACACAATCATAACAATAAAGCAGAATGGGAAAAATACTCTTTATTACTAGCAAAATTCCACCTTATAATTTTTTAAGAGACCAAAATGAAATCACTGTACTGTACTGTACAGCATAAATTTAATTATCGATGCTGCAAAACAAGTGTATTAAAAAACTACACCCAATAACAGCAATAAGCATTCCCATGGGACAGTAGGCTGAAAAATTATCAAAACCAATTCATCAGCCACAAACCATATCACTTAAAAAACTTGATTAACTTCAAAACATTAAACCCAAATCAGCAAACTTTAAGAAAGATATTAAGTGAAAAACAATTTCATGTAAATGAACTCAACACTGCAATTAAAAGAAATAAGAAAAAATAGTGCTGAAGTGTTGTGGGGGACCCCTTCCCACCTGTAACAGTTAGCGAATTTTGTATGAACATGTCATAAGCACCGCCTTCCCGCACACGCCTCAATCAATCACAGGGAAGCCCAGGAGTCTGCTAGTATTTTTTAACTGATCATGCACCTGCAGCACCATTGAAAGCCAGTAGTTGTAGTCTGTATCCCAAGCGGAATAAACGCTCCTTAACCATCCCATACGGGTCTGTTATTTATCATATCCTACCCCTCCTTGTGTGTATAAGCTGTTACACCGCCTTGCCCTACTCCGTTACGTCCCATTGGGTTAACAGGCAGTTCCTCATATAAGGATTTTTGTGGAGATTAAAACTCTTGGTGGCCGCTTTGTTTTTGTTAGGACATCTTAGCTTTGTTAATTGTTAGGCTTCATTCTGGCCGTTATTTTCTCCTTTCTTTCAGGACCCCTGATTTTTGAGAATGTATGTTTTTGGCTTCTCTGATTAAAGGTGTGGGTGTTTTGCTCATACTGTTATTGTATTCATAGTTTACTGTGTGAATGATATTCATATATTGATGCATTTGTAGTGGTTCCGGCAATCATTTCAATCTTTATTGTGTTTGTAAATATATTATAATATATTTACTTCTGGTATTTGTACCCCTCTCTGTTAATATTTGCACACTGACTGTTATCTCACTTATTGTGACTTTAACCTTGGAGAACACATGTTGAAATTCACTGTTCTTCTGCATAGTCTAGTATATGTATGATAGCCCTTAGAGAAGGGTCCTGACACTCTGCACCAAGCACTTCCACTAGGTTTTTTATATCAAAAGAATGAGGCCATGGTTTAGATGGAGTCTCGTTTTCTGCGAGAAAACCAAGCATATAGGAGCAAACCGCATCTCATTGAGTGAATCCGACTCTTTTGTCAATCGCTAGTAGCTCACTGACTCTCCTAGCAGGAAGAGGGTCTTCTTTGTAAGATTCCAAAGGGACGTGGAATTAAGAGGCTCAAAATCAGGACTAGAGAGGCATTTTAGAACCACATCTTGTTCCAAGATACAGTACTGGTTGCGAATCCCTTGTCTTACACGTATCAAATGATCTAATAAGACCAGAAATATCCTGGATGGCCAAAAGGTCCAGGCCCCTATGTTGGAGCACAGAGCTAAGCATTGACCTGTAGCCTTTAATACATAACACGAAAGGAAGGGGGGAGAGGGCTACTAAGCAGAGAGGACTGCGTCAACATCGAGAGCAGAGCACTGGGGCAATATCTGAAAACCAGTGAAGACGAGTGGCTAAAGAGTGCATGGGAAGAAGGATTGATAAAAGTAGACGAAGACCCAGAAATATAAAGAGATAGGAGAATGAAAAACAGAACAGAGGAATGGCACAACAAACCAGTGCACGGACAGTACGAGACAAAAGAACTGGCCGGCAATGAAACATGGCAATGACTACAGAGGGGAGAACTCAAGAAGGAAACAGAAGGATTGCTAACAGCGGCACAAGATCAGCCCCTATGAACCAGATATGTCCAAAGAACAACAGATGGAAATAACATCTCACCCATGTGCAGGAAGTGCAATATGAAAGACGAGACCATCAAACACATAGCAAGCGAATGTCCAGTGCTTGCACAAAACTAGTACAAAAAGAGGCATAATTCAGTAGCAAAAGCCCTCCACTGGAGCCTGTGCAAGAAACACTAGCTAGCTTGCAGTAATACATGGTACGAACACCAACCTGAGGGAGTGATAGAAAATGATCAGACAAAGATCCTCTGGGACTATGGTATCAGAACAGATAGGGTGATACAGGTCAATATTCACTCACTGATGTCGTAATACCATGGGACACTAGATTAGATGAGAAAGAAAGAGAAAAAATTATGAGTATCAAGACCTGAAAATCGAAATAAGAAGGACATGGAACATGGCAGTGGAAACTGTACCCATAATCATAGGAACACTAGGCACGATCCCAAGATCCCTGAAAAGGAATCTGGAAAAGCTAGATGCCGAAATAGCTCCAGGAATCATGCAGAAAAGTGTGCTACTAGAAACAGCTCACATAGTGAGAAAAGTGATGGACTCCTAAGGAGGCAGGATGCAACCCGTAACCCCACACTATAAAGACCACCCACTTGAGTAGGATGACTGTCATGAAAAAAAAAAAAAAAAATAATAGTACTGTTGCAATTAAAAATTTTCGTATTGTAATCTACTTAGTAAATAAATCTAGTCCATTTTTACCACCAGATTCATTAACAATAATTCTGAGGGGGTGAGCTCGCTACTGTCCTAAAAACCATTTTTGTTTCATTCAAGTTCTCACTCTTATGAAGTCGATATGATGCAATAATAGCTGAGTAGACATTCACTGAAAAAGTTAAGGATCAACATAAAATTTTCCCATGTTTACAGATGAAGAAGCTAAAACTGTTTTATACCTCAACGAGTTTTTCTGCTCATTTGAATATGAAGATGGCTGACTACCACAGGTAACATCCCAAACACTAACCGAAGGATCCAATCGTCCCCTGTCTAGACCAGCTGCAAGAAGCTGCGGCTCCTGGGTGTTCCATGACAGTGAATTGACGGGACGAGACTGCTTTGGAACTGTGGGCAAAATGAGATATCAAAACAAAAACAAATATTTACTAATTTAGGTCGGATTAAAACTTACAAGGTTGAACAGTGTACAAAAAAAAAGAATGCCAAGGAGAATTCTAACAGAAATTAATCTACAACCAAAGCTGTAACAAAACTCTTCCTTGATATTCTGCCACTGGAACTGCTTTCAGTCTGGGAATACTACTAGTGTAGGTGGTCCAAGAGAAAATCACAAACCTTTAAATTTTTTTAAGAATGCTCAACTGCAATAAAAAGTGCTGCATTATGTTAAAATACTGAAAATATTTTCTTTCCCACAAATTTTGTTCAGTATTGTTAACAAATACAAAACAAGAGCTATCAAATAGTTAAAGTTGGCAATGCAATAAACTTCTCAAGGCTTTGAAAGTTAATATTGGAACTTTTCCTTTTTTCAGTCTCTTCTAATAAAGTAGCAATCATACAGAGAAATAAACGCTATTTAGCTTTTTAGGTGGAGAGGCTGAAAATCACTCAGCTAATATGATTAATGTGATTCAACTAGAACAGTGAATGTGGTTAGACAGCAAGAAGTTACAGATGGTGTCCGACTTTACTACAGGAAAGAGATTAAACCAACATTCTAATTTACCTTTTATCTTCATACTAGGAACATTAAACCTATGCAAATAAAAAAATATCTAAATAATGAATACCCTAAAAACTAAAAAAGTAAATGCACTCCATAATTAACTGCTGCATTTTACAGGAAACACTGGAGGAATTTGTACCATACAATGTAAGAAAATGAGGTTTTAAAACAAAGTATTTTTTTTACAAACATATTAATCATAATTAACTTTATTCTGTGTAAATGGATCCCAGTTATGCTCATCTGAAAAGTAAAGGAAGAAAGGTTCCACCACCATACATCACCAGGCTTTGTCCACTGTCCACCATGAGCCATCACTTTTCTGTGCCTAACCACACCTGGACGAGTGGAGAGAAGGGAGGGAGAAGGACACTGAATATTATGATTGATTGATTGGTTTGTAGGGTTTTATTTTAAAGACAAACATTGTTATGCAAAACCCTTTGGCCATAATTAGCCTGAATCACACTTGAGGAGGGAGGATGAAGCAGAAGAGCCTTGGAAAAGAATTGAAAACCCTGATGCAATAAATCCAATTCTCATAAAGAAAAGACAGTTGAGCCGACGATGACCCTGGAAATCCATGTAGTTTTCACAAGTGAAGAATGCAATGGAAGAGATATATACCTGGGAGGTACCAGCACCAAGCACCTGAGGTGTAAGGGTGGATAAGAAAAATAAAACTACAACAGGAGAGAGGAGAGCACTGACCCTGAGTCAGGCAAGGGCCTCCTGAGAAACTAATTATGCCCAACCAAAAAGCCATGGAAGCCAACATGAAAAGAAGATCCTTGAGTGTTCAATCCTAGTGACAAGAGTGAGAGGATAAAAAAGACATGTCTGCTGACAATGACCTTGGATATCCAAGTAGTTTCTGAGCGTAAATAATGCAACAGTGGGCATGTACAGGTAGTAGCAGTACGGGCACCAAAAAACCTGATGAGTAAAAGTGGAGCTTTCAAGAAAACCCCATCTGATAAAATAAAACAGCAAAGAGGTATGAGGCACTTCAAGCCAAGAAAGCCTTAGCACCAAAAAAAACCTGATGTGTAAAAGTGGGTACTTCAAGAACACCCACCTCCTGATAAAATAAAACAGCAAAGAGGTATGAGGCACTTCAAGCCATGAACCCCTTACCATAAAAAACTTGATGTGCAAAAGTGAGTACTCCAAGAAAAACCCAACTCCTGATAAAATAAAACAGCAAAGAGGTGGAAGGCACTCCAAGCCATGAGGGACTTCTGAAACATCTAAATACTGTATGCCTAACCAGGTAGCTGTGAAAGCCAGTCAATTTCAGCAACTCAAGAGGTAAGGCAGAAAAAAGCAAGTGAACTGGATAGACACAAACCACTGGAGATGCAGACACAGAAAACTTAATAAAAGCACAGCAAAGTGTCCAAAGGCACAGATCCTAAGAATGATTCACTAGGAGGAGACTGCCAGCCATTAACTCATGTTATCTAAGGCTTTTTGTGTATATATACTAGCTGACCAACTTGGTGCTGCCTGGGAAATCTCTGAATGACAACCGATAAACTCTCTCTCTCTCTCTCTCTCTCTCTCTCTCTCCCCCATTCCTGCTCTCTCTCTCTCTCTCTCATTCCTGTTAAGATAGTTGCTTCAATTACATTGCCAGTATTTTTTACATTTTATATCTCGCCACTTCTCACCCCCCCATGCCTATTGGGGCTGAACTGGGACTTGAAGGGCATCGGGAATGTCTATTCATCCCAGTGATCTCAAAAACTATGGATTAGACTCTAATATCTGTCATCTTTGACATTTTATTTTTCACCTCTTTTCACCCCACCTTCCTGTCGGGGCTGAACTTGGACTTGAAGGGCATCAGGAGTGTCACTATTCATCTCAGCAACCTCAAAAACTATGGTTTAGATGCTAATATCTGTTGTTTTCGATTATTTTTACATATCACCACCTTCGCACCCCTTCTATTGGGGCTGAACTTGGACTTAAAGGACACCAGGATGTCACTACTCTTCTCAGGGACCTTAAAAACTATGGATTAGACACT